>JAUESI010000018.1:99528-121995 GCA_032275145.1 Synergus laeviventris | reverse complement strand
AGTTTCGAGAATACCTCATAAAAATTTCAGAGTGGACCGTTGGATACTTTTCATTAGACAACTAATTTTGTAGAGCAATAATAAAAAAAAAATCCACTCTGAAATTTTTATGAAGTATTCTCAAAACTATAATGAATATTTTAGTCCTTGAAAAAACGATTTTTAAAATGTCCAATTTGAATGTTGAATTTACCTGAAAATTGCACTAATTTATAGGAAATGGTTTACGAACTAGAAGATTAAATTTATGTGGAATGACTAATATAAATTCCTGTAAAAGTTTTAAATGTTTATATTTCTTCAAGTTGTGAACCAAAATAGAATATTTGCTATCAAGAGCATAAAGGAAGTTATTTTGGCGAGGGCCTCAATCACCCGAGGCAAAATATTTTATGGACACGATATTTTTTGTCCGGCTCCCTCTGAAAATGCGACATTGTAATTGGATTTTATTTCACTAATTTTGGAGTGAAAGAGTTTATAGAATTAGATGAATGAAGCAGTTGCATATAGTAGTTCGTTGCAGTGAGCAGAAATGGCGCCACTGTGAGACTGAAATTGGCAACTTTACGATAGCTTAACAGACAGTAAAAGGAGCGTTTTCAAACAAAAAATGTTTTTATAAATCTATATTTCACATAGACTTATAAATTTCGTAGACTGAATTAAGAGAAACGTGTAGAAGTTAAATTTCAATTTACGATTCTGTTCCTTTGGTCTACGTTGTGCACCCTATAATATTATTTATAACCACGCTGTCAATGTGACCCGGAATTTGAGCTACAACTTCATTTTTGCATTACTCTAAAACTATTCCACTTAAAATTGAATAATTGAAAACTTGGAACGGGAAAATGGTAAATTTTAAATGAGTATAAATTGAATTACATATATCCAAAAGGAAAATAATAAATTGAATAGGTCTTGCGTGTTAGTATATTTTTAAATTAAACATTATTATGACGTGAAACGTAACCTCGATAAATCTGCTGTGTTTCGTTGCAATTCCAAGCATGACGTACAGTTACACGCACCTGTAATTTATTGATCGAATCAAACTTTCAGTTTGCAGTTTGCAGGAATATGTTTCAGACCTCCGAGTAGCTCGTCGATCGAGGTTTTCATATACCAAGACTTTTCCGCAAAATCATATATCATCTTTCCTGCGATCGCAACGACGTGTGCATTTTCGAGTTTGCAAGTGTAAAAGTCTAACAAATAATGCCCAAGATACAATATATTTCTCAACGAGAAAATTCGAAGTGAAGTGGCCATATGTAGATGCTGTAATGTATTGTCTGGGGTTGAAATGAAACCCCGGTACGATGCGGTGATACTTGAGATTTCAGTGCTATGTATCTTATTAAGAGAACGTACAGTTTGCGCGTTTTCTCGGTCCAACTCGAGATTATGCATGTAAATCGAAACCGCATATTAATTGCCTAATAGCTAAATCGAAGTTATTACGACGCTTTGCATAAAGGCGAAACCAACCGCGCTCTGGTCTAATCAGCGTATTTCTCTGGTTTTGAGAGAGAGTGGGAAACAGCGAAAGAGATCATTATGAAGATTTAGATTTTTCGAAGCGGAACTCGTTTACTTTTACTATAACAAACTGGTCTAAGAGACTATTGAAACTATTGAAACTATTGATAAGTGAGGAAAATCGAAAAATTAAGGGTTTTTCTTTGGAAGGATATTTTTTAAGTTTATTCATTTCTTCTTTGTGAGAGATGCAACTCGGTTATACAATCGACCTCGAGCTGGCGGTTGTGGTTTACTTATAATGAAATTAATAATTTATTGGAAGGTATAATAATATTGCCTCAGATCTGGATGTATTATACTATTCAGGGCAATGGTAGATCTAATATGCATGCCAGATATTAATATGTATTAAGGGGTTTATTATTCATTAAATATTTTACATAATTTTATCAATATACTTATTCATTTATCAATTTTCTCTCTCACGTTATGATTCTATCAACATTTTATGTTACTTAATATTCATTTCTAATCCTTCCAATCAACATTCTTTTATATTTGATGTAGCATTTCAGTGCCCTACAATTTATAAAAGTGCAAAAACCGCGCATAGTTTCCACGAGACAATAGATTCCCCACATAAATTCAAATTCCCTCGCAAACATAATTTAATACCAGTTAAGTGTGTCTGCTGGCACTATAAATTTCTCTAATGCCTTAAAATTTATCATCCCTTCTCTCGAAACACAGATGTATCTCCCAGTTTGTGGTCGAACGTAGGATTTTGGGTGAAATAAAAGTAAATATTTCTATTCATGTTTTCTTTTTGTTTAATTATATGTAAGGAACCTATCTGGTTTCATAGAAAGGATATCTGGTGCATTTCTTCGAGGAGTGGGCATGAAAGGATGTAAAATCGTCCTCAGGTTTCTCGTGTGGAGACGTCGGATGTGATAAAATATCACCGGCTCTGAGGAAGTGGGTGCAGGGGAAAGAAAAGGCTAACGTTCATCGCAAGCCGAGGTCGGATGGTATGTGAGCGAGTTAAGTGCAAAGGAGGTAAAGCGTAAGGAGTGGATGTCGAGAGGAAAAGAGACAAGAAGAGAGACAAGTGAGTTGCACGTTACGGATGCACATTGCACACCGCGATAATGCGAATGATACCCGTGCTGATTTCCAGATCTAGTGATATAAAGAATCCTGAGAATTCTCCTTCCTAGAAATCTCCAGGGATTTTTTTCAATCCAGGAAGTTTTTCACACTCAACAGCAAACTCACCTGTCTTCAAAGAAGTGACAAAAAATCGTTATTCTAGGAAAAATAATCGAATGATATAATGGTTTATGGACAGCCATTAATTAAGCTGACTGCATCAAACTTTTTAGATGCTATATATTTTTTGTGACGATTTGTTTATACATACGTATATTGTGATTTTCTATAATTATTTCTTTCCGTTCACAGAATTCAACAACATTTGCATTTAGCTTTAAAAACATGAGGCTTCAAACAATGTACAATCCTCCATTGTCGGTTATGAAAGTTTCAAGCATTATTTGCTAGTTTCGAATAAGAAATTGTTTTTAATAGTACTTTTCTTTTTCTAAGATGAATATTTTCCTAGAAGGAAGGACTTGGTGAGTTGCTGAGATTCCATCCTCCAATTCAATATTTCCATTTAAACTTTTCACATTTGCATTTCTATGAGTTCCAGAGTTATATATTACAAATGTATATTATATTGAATACATCGAATTGGACAGAAGCTTCAAGTTTCCGATTTGTTTTGCACAAAAGTGCTTTATTTCTCAGTGATATTTTCTCTGACAAGCACTTCCATTTGTATAAAATTCTAAGTTTTTATGTTGATCAAAGCCACCAATATTTAACAAATTAGTAGTAAACTATTTTCTTTGAAGAAACTGAACTGTACTCTTCTCGAGTACATAGTTGCGCGCTGTTTCTAAGGGTTCTCCAGATTTCAGTAACACCGTTGCATTGCCAGTCTGATATGGCTTGGCAATCTTGCTGAACCAAACCTAATCTATCCGAATGAACTAGCTTAACCTAGATACTCTGTTATATACCTAGTTCGCGATTAATACGTTTGATTCCTGCAGGGCGTTACGAGAATCGCTCCTCCCTTTAGCTCCGTCATTCATCTCTCTAGGTCTCTCTTTCCCCCGAAATTGTCTCTCTCGATTTTATACTCATGGAACTCCATCGCTTTCGATTGGCATAACACACACATGCATCAACCGACCGACGAAATGATCACGTTTCTCCCTCGCATTTTCCTACAGTCGAATTTACATCCACTATGTAGATCTTAGCTTCAACTTCCCTTTGTAACTGTGGGAATATCGATTTTTACAAGAAGCATATTCCATTCCTCATAATTATTTTAATGAAAAATCTTCAGGTTCAGTTTTATTGATCTTTGTCATGCGAACTATAACAGTTCATTAATGATTTCCATAAGGAAATGCAATCTCAATTATACATTTGTCAGCATTCGAGTTTAATTTTAAGGATTGCATGATCCAATTAGATATATTTAAAGTATAGTGTTCACCGAGTATGGAACAGTGATCTTAGGTATTAAACCACACAATCTGGATGTTAATTTTTTAAATTCTGGATTATAAAACTCAAAATCTAGATTATACACGGCTTAATATCTATGAATCGCTGTCCCGAATCGTATGATCCATTATTCTCAGTGTATGATATAGACTTTAATTAAATTAAAAAGCGTTTTAAAATACTCGACTATAATAATGAATGTCTTTATCTGTACGAAGACTCCATCTATTTTAAAGTCTTCAAACTTTAATACACCAGCATTTAAAAGCAGAATTTTATTTAATCTTGGAACAGTGCTCTGAACTCAGAGATTTCATTAATGAGCATTGAGCACTTGCTCATTAATTGATCGCGTTCAAATTCCAGTGCATTTGAAATGCAAGAATTTGAAACAATCCTAATTTGTAAAAGCACTAAGATTTACATTTTTCCGAGCGAAAAGAGAATCTTTTATGTTCGGGTTTTAAAAGTAAAATGCGGTTGCTTAACTATTTATTTTTAAAACCTCACAAAACTTTCCGGAGAATTAAGTCTATGGGCTTTTGTGTTACATTTAGGTACGCCACTGAAAACTTGTAAAACTGAGAGAGCTAAGTTTATGAGTGTGGTTTCTAACGACTCTCTAAATTCAAATTACTGAAAATCCACTTGATTAACACAGTCACAAGGCGCTTGTACTAAAAATCGCATTTAGCTTTTTTGCTTCAACTTAATGACTTTTCCTAATGATTCTCATAATTTCGTAATTTCTTATTGTTTCTTATATATGGGGAAGGGAGGAATCAATTGAAATCTTACGTAAGATTTCGCTTCGACTAAAAAAATAATTTTTAAATCTTACCGCTTAAATCTTACTTGAACAGCTCCTTATGTATTAATAGACATTTTTTAAACAGAAAGTTTAAATTAATCTTGTTTCTTCTATAACTCCTAAATTGAAGTGCTAACGGTTTTCCAGTAAACGTTTTCGATATTTTTCTTCAGCCTTCTCGGGTCAAGTTTGGAAAAAGCTAAAGTTCTCGTAACATATTTTAGACGTACAAGGTTTTTCCTCTGGGACTAGACTAGATTCTGGAACTTCAGAAGAAATACGTGCCCCGGTTGGTTTTAATCTCTTCCGGAATGAGTTGGGTTCGTACACATGTTGTATCAGAATAGCAAACATTTCAATCCATCTTGCTCCCAGCTACCTGCATTCCATAAAACTTATACCTGCTGCCAGCATTGGATGTGCGAGTTCAAAGCAACATACTTAAAAGAGCGAACTAAACGTTGTTTGGAGTAACATAAGTGCCACACCCATTTGCAAGTTTTCTGGAACGGGCGCCGTCATTTTCCTATGAAGAACATTTTCTTCACTTATCTTTGCTTGAAAGGTTTCATCTCAATGCGACGAAGTTGATGCAATTCATGATGAATTCACGTCAATTGTTTCTAGACAAACTTCACCAAAAATGAATTAATAATATTCAAGAAACATAAGTTACCTGCTTCAATGAAAACCTATACGTTCAATAAAATATTTGTTGTTCGAAAAAAATACTACGTTGGACGTATTCAGGACTTCATTTCTTTGATCCAAGTAATCTTTTTTTTTAGTGATCGCTAAGACACAATCTTCTCTTTATAGATCAAGAAAAATAAATTCTCGTATATATTTTCTTTGGGCCGATTCGGATTTATATCACGATCGAGCATATATATCTCGAAGATGTTTCACAGGCTCGGGTCCAGTAGCCGGAAATTCTCGTTACTCGCAGAATTTTCTAGAGGTGTTAGCTCCGGAAGGAAATTCCCCGTATCTGAAATCTGCCACGAGTACGTGAAGAAGGCGCAAGAAAACAAGCAGTCGATGCGAAGATTAGGATGTAGGATGTTATATTCGAGAATTCGAACGCATAATACATTGAAGCGTCGCGTCGCGCCGCAGAGAACGCTGTCGCCGCTATTAAAATTCAGTGTCCCGACTGAATTTGAAATTAGTTCGAATTATCTTAATAAGGATCCACCTTGCCGGAGTGAAACCGCCTCACAAGCGCAGTGTAGACTCCCCTCGATTTGTATGCATTGAATTTGAAACAATGTAGAATTTTTTTGAAATGAAAATATAATGGAGTGCGAGGTACACGTTGCGTTGGTGAGTTAGCGAACGAAGCGAAACGTCACTGTTCTATGGTTTGCGTTTTAGTCTTTAGAGAAGAGGAAGATACGGAACGACATTTCCGCTTTCGTCCTGTGCCTATCATTAGAGTTTTGAATGTTCACTTTGATTAATTCATTCCGACCATGCCACAATTCTAACTCTCATGACTCCTATCGTATATTTCTACTTACGCCCTTGTTACATATGTATTCCCCTACCCTTATATGTTCAGCAATTGCATAAATGCATACAGACCGCGCTCATTCACTCCTCTATGACATGCAGATTTACTTCAGTAGCGTATTCCGTATAAAAAGTCCACTCTTTCAAACTCATTGAATTTCCATCAATTTCACATTCCCTGTTAAAAGTATAACATCTCATATGTGTTGCTGTTTACATAATACTCGGGAAAAGCTGGGAAACTTTCCTTGATCATGTTGCACGGATTTATTATTAGAAATTATTTGAAAATTGGATAGGAATTCGCTGAATTTCAAAGTATCTCATCAACTTATTATATAATAAGTTGATATATACTTGAGAAATCAGATGATAAGGATTAATATTAATCTCGAAAGCTAAAAAGAGAGATTTGAACCGAAGGTGACGAGAGGGAGGAGTTGCAGGCAAATGCAAACTAAAGTTGAAAGGTTTAAACCTCTTGTATGTAACTCGGCTTGAAAATGAATATTCAAACGAAATATAGATAGCAGTGGTTTGGGGCCAGTGTATAAAATGGGAAAAGCAGTGGAAGCGACAGGATCGTTGAGCCCCGGGTGACCTCTCCGGGAAACGAGCAGGTGAAATGATCCAAATCACGAAGAGTGAATATTCAGGGATTGTTCGTGTGAATGTGTGCATTGTCATACGCGCTGCGCAGATAGGAAAATTCAGTTCCCTTGGATCATCTCTGAATTTTGGCACTGGTCCACTTTTCCTCCAATATAAACGACTGTATATTCTACAGCTCGAAAGTCGAAACAATACCAAATAGAAACTTGAGGTATTTGAATTACTGATGAGAACATGCCTTATGCTGAATTATTCTCAGAGTGAAAATATAAATGTAAAAAGCGAGCAACAAAGAAAGAAACAACTAACCAGAAACTAATGGATAGGGACAATGAAATAATTGAGAATTTCGAAAGGAACATTCTTGAAAACAAAAGGATGATGATGTGGTTAATGGAAACGAGTGAAGCGATAATACCATATATATAAGAGCTTGGAATCTTTTTTCTCTCGTAAAGGCAGACCGACATGCGTAATTAAATTTCCCCTGTGCTCGATCCTGCACCGATATATAAATAAAGGCATCCTCTTCCTGATCCTCGTCGCGTCGGCCGGGAGAGATATTACACAAAGATAGTATAGAGAGGATGCCTCGCCATTTTGGAAATTAGTTCCTGCGACATATAGGGAGAATTCCTGTTTCATCGGACTGCACCATTATTGTCGCCGTAAAGTTTCCAGTAGTGGTTGGAAATAATTTTGCGATCGCACCAAATTTACACATACGACGTGCACGTAACAAACACATTCGAATGGTCAGTTGCACAGGCTGCTGGGACTTGGGTAATATCTAGCACGCGTAAAATCCGTAACGCTGAATAAATGAATACACTCCACACTCTACAGCAAATGAATTGAGTCAGATTTTTATGAAACGAATAGGGAAGAGTTGCATTAACCTTTCTTATCTCTAGTATAGAAAATGAATATTAATACTGATTATTTCAGGTTCACTTTTAACACGATTATGGTTAAATATCCTGCTTGTTAATTCTGTGACACTTGCGACGACGTTGCTGTTTAAGTTCCCTCCTTAGGTCTTTAGCTTGAGTTGCTATTTACGTTACTGAAAGTGATGCGGGTCTGCAGAGCGAGTTCCTGCAACATCATCGACACCCCTATATCCTCCAGAGATTTCCTTCGTTAGACCGGACGACAATAATTTATTATTAATCGTCCTACCTTCTCAAAAGAGGAGGAGTCTTACTCGTCATGAAATACTCTAGATTCTTAATGCACATTTCTTCTCTCACGGAATCCCTTCCTTTCTTTAGATATGAGATCCATTCGCTATTTCTCTTGCATTATCTTTTTCTTTTTCAGAGTCCATTTTCTCATCGGCCGAAAATCCATTCCAACAAAACATTAACTGTCAGGAAAGCTAAATTATGATAACATCTTCTTTTCAGCTATTTCAAATTTTAAATATGATACTGAAGTACTTGAGACGGAAAATGTCGGAACTTTTTCTAATAGACAAATTTTTCATGAAACTGAAAAACTTTCCGTGCACTATTCTACTTTCTGGTCTTGGCCCAGAATCGAACCGCGATGAAATTTTCCCATTTGATATAGGTGACGAGAGAACTTTTCAACCGCAGCACTTTCCGAGTAGTTTCACACGGTTTCACCGAGTAAATGAGAAATGCGTTTATGAAGTTAAAGCTACTTTCAACGTAAAATTAGTTGGAGTGAAAAAGAACAATAGAAAGGTAGCAAAGATGAGGGTGAAATATTAAAAAATACATTTGAGACTTTTCATCTTTGTTAATTAGTATTTTACTCGCTTGCTTTTTTCGGACTTAAATTTTTGCTTTGATCTGCTCTTGAGTAAAATACAATCATCGCAAAATGGTTTGAAAAGCATGTTCACAAAGCGCATGGATAATTAGGTAGATAACCCCGAGTCAACGCTGTCCGTGGCAAATTTGCTAAAGGCCAGTTAACTTAGTGAAACAATGTACACATTTGTTCCTTTTCTCTGCTAACACGAGCGCAAAATGACTAATCAATGAGCTGATTAATACCACAGAAGTAATTACTTCACCATTTAAGTCTTCTTAACTGTTATTGATTGTTATTCATAAATCCATTTCCGGGTACAACTCATTTGTGCTTTGTTATCAGTGCTTGCTTCTAGTTCAAATGAGTTACAATGCAATTTGGATTAAAAACACATTTCAAGTTATATGAAATCATAAAGTAAAAACATGAATCATAATCATAAAGTCACATGGCATTTTTCAAAAGTCTCAAATCCTGAATATAAGAGTAATAAAATTCCATACTAGTTTTCGAAGTAGTAAATAATATCTGTATTTTATTCAACTTTTGAAGCTTTAGAAAGATCTGCAGCTTTTTTATGAACGCGTCAAAATATATTCAATCCTCAGAAATCAATACTTTCTATTTTACGAGGTGCGAATTTGATGCACAAGGAAGCGTAAAAGCTATCGGATCGAGAAACGAGTCTGTGAAACAGTTTCCGTCCATATAGTTAACCGTAAATTAATATTTTCCGGAGAAAGATCTTGAATGTGTCGTTTTCTCTGTTTGTACCCTGTCAGCTTATTACATAGTACACTTCCGTATAAGAATGACCATTCAACTTCTTCTTTTCAAGTGCCGACGATAAAAAAACCACTGATATAGTACCTACTCAATTACATCAGAGCGAAATTGGAACTTTTTTTATGATGGTTGGGATCGATCTGAATCTAACAATAAAAGGAAGATAAGTTTATTGCTCATATTATGTGATTCAAACTTCTCCAATAAACGTAACATAAATGGAAAAGCTTCTCATTTAATTAACTTTTAATTCATTAGTCAAATATACCACTGTTACGATTTTCCCTTATCATCAAGTTTTATGTTTTCTATCATAATAAGGTTATTGCTCTTAGCTTCTGCAATTCTCCTCCTATATTCGAACTCACTAAATTTGAGGATGAAACTCTATATATGGTTATGACAACCACAAAAATAGTAAAATATGCTCCAACTATTATGAAATAGTTGTGATAACATAGACTCAAGTTTGCAACGTTTATGATAAACAAAATAAAGTGATGTTACCAATGTATCGAATTTCATAACCATCTTCAGATTATTTTCGCTGTCAAAAGAATTGCTGTGAATCAATCGAAAAGGTTATTTAAAGTGATAGAAAGAATTTTTCATTCAAGAAATTATTCTTATTGAAGCATAAAAAAAACATTTCAATATGTATAAGACAAGTTTTTACAGATGTGCAACAATTTCAAAACTTTCAAAACTTTGAGGTAAAAAAATTACTCCTAAAACTGTTTAATTTTAGCATACGGGTAATCTTGATTTAGCATGCCGCCAATTTGAATATATTGTAATATGTTTAATATATTTGAATATGTTAATTTCTATTCATTTTGATGAGCTCAAAACTTATTTCTAATTTTTCTTTTAATCTTTCCAAAATTTCAACCTTCCCGCATATTTGGAAATCACTCTACTTCATCCCTTAATATTTAAAAATTTACCAATTTACCATTCGCAAGGGGGTAGAAACTTTGGTGGTTCATTTTTTGGGTTGCAAAAAATAATTTCCTTAAGGAAATTCTGGATCTTGTATGTTTTAGAAAAAAAATTACATTTTTGATTATCGTCAACGTTGCAAACTTCATATTCTACTGCTTCTATGGCTGACACAACTATAGCAAACAAAAATATTAACATTGGTAAAAGCATTTAATTATATTTAAAAAAAACTTGCAAGAAAAAAGTTTTGTATACGGTTCATCGAACTATTTTCGATCGATGGAAAATGCGGAGTTTGCAGAATTTTAAGGAATTGAATGATGAGATCAGGGAGTAAATTTTTCTGTCTCAGTGGAATGTCGTGGGTAGAATGTGTTCGGTATTCGGAGTGTGTAAAGAGAAAGGGTTGGAGGTTGGTCGGAAGCGACGTATCGTTCGGCTGGTGAAACTTAACGTTTCCGTTCGGATCGTTGGCCCCAACCAGAGATTAACATTTCCCGAGGGAAGATCATGGAATTCATCGTTTTCTCTTTTTACGCCGCGACTGGTTATCGAGTACCGTCTCCCTGTAACGAGTCGACTTTCGTTCTCTGATTCGAATGGATTCCCGAGAGAAAGTCGTTTTGTGTGGCTTACGACCTACGGGTCAGACGTCGGTGACAGAATCTGGGATTTTTATTTCCTTATACCAACACTATTAGATGCTTCTGTTTTATTCCTCAAAGCGCAGTCTATACCCACTGCAAATCGATTATAATTTTCTATAATTTATTCTAATTCCATATTCCATTTTCCATTTTTTCCTAATAAGGAGGCGAATGGGTCATTGTTCTATATTCTCTTTTCTCTATATATAGTATTATGTTTTTTATGACCCGCTATAATTCGACAGATCGCGTATACCGCATTATAATTATTTTCGCAGCATATGAGCTCCATTTTCTTTCAATTTGGTTGTTTAAGGTAATCATTCCAAAGCAACGAGAAAGTTTCTCTCATTGCGCTGGAATGGGCTCCAATTAGCGGAGGTCTTCATGTAGAAAAAAGTAATCCAATTAAAAGATTTTGTAAACAAATATTAATTATATTTTTAGCCAATGGGGATTATGTAGTTATGTTGTTTTCAGAAGCAGCTGGAAAGTGGATTTTAAGATAATTTGACATTTTACCGAGAGAAATTTAGTTGCCCCAACTTTACGCTAGCAATAATAAATATTTTTTTTACTAAAACTAGGCCATTTACTTCCTTTTCGTACAGACGGAGGTAGTAAAAGGCCTAGTGCTGGCAAAACATTTTTATTATTGTGAGCATATATAGTTGGAGAAAAAGTTTGCTCTTATGGCAATTACCACGGACCCAGAATAACTACTCTCACTGTAATTACTTTATGCGTACAATATGGATACAGCAGAGTTTTTTTTTTGTTGTAACTCTTCATTTTAAAAAGTGTGATGACAATTACATTTTTAATTACATTTGGGGATATGCTGACTCTCTTAACAGGCAATTTTATAGACAGGATTTGTGTTCATAATTATGTAGGTCAGCTTTGTAGGTCTAAGTTGAAATGCATTAAAAGTACCTTCTGCAGAGAAATTACAGTGTTACTACTTTTGTTATGAATTATAAAACGTCTTGTGTATTACTTTCTTACATCGTAATACTAAAAAGACCTTACAGATACTGGCGGATGCCGATTTTATAGAACCCAAGACGGCAGTAAATAAAGCTTCTTCCTCCTTAGAAGTGCAGCCACTGTTACTTAATAAAAATTTATACGGGCGACATTCTCAAAATGAGATATTATTAGAGAGGATAATAAAACTATGAGGTAATACAGTATCTACTTTCCAGGCGTGTTTTTAAAAACAGTAGTTCAAAATGGAATTGTTTATTTATTAGAAAAACTATATCTATATTGTACACACCTCGGATCGTGCGTTTAATGCAACATATAAAGTTTATATCCTTTTCTTAATATTCGGAAAAATAGTTCCACAAGGAGAGATAAATCTCGTTAGTTCTAGATGTGTCCACTGAACTGGTTTCTTGGGAGCGGAACGTAGATGCGAGAGAATTGAAAATTATTGGTGGTACAATCTTGCTGGATTAATTCCTGGGGGTTCCACCGTAGTAATTTGCAAGCTTTATGTCCTGAGCGAAATTTCAGACACACATTAGCATGAATTTTCGCCCTGTCACACATTGGCAATTGAGGCGTGTGTCAGGAAGGGACAGAGTAGTATAACATGATGTCCTGCGTTTCACTTTCTGAACACGAACTGAATACAGAACATCAAATTGCGAATTGCAAGCCATGTCTAGTTTATATTCTATATTCCGAATGTCTTTATAAGAGGGTTAACGTCCCATAGTTCAAGTGACGCGCTTGCGACGATAAGAGCCGTTAGTGTCGCGGTTGGTGCGTTTCTGCGGAGACTCTAATTGTCATCCGGTGGCCGTCGAGCGAAACAAACGACCCTAATGCCGTTGGGAGCTGGTGAACGAAGCTTTTTCTTATTCATCCTGGGGACTCTAACCTCGGGGACGGAAATCATTGCCTTCGTCCTTTAGAATTTCTCGCTCAATGTGAAAAGGGTGGCTGCTCTCTATATGTATTATGTAGGTGTGTGTTTCATAGGCTTGTTACAGAAGACATGGCAAATAGAAACTTCTCGTCGACATATTTGCATAATGCATATCGCTGATGGCACTGACACCCTGATTCTTCATTAACCTTTTATCCTTATATCCATCCTCGCAAAATTGAAGGCAATATAATAACTCTTTTACATTTATCGATAAAACATATATAATAAATACATGCATCAAATTCAGGATGCTTGGACCGACAGATTTCTATCGTTAATTAATCTCAGTCTATGCTAGCATAGACTTTGTGAGCATGTGAACACAAAAAACCATCAAATAATAGATATAATGTCAACAACCCAAAATCATGACACGCTCTCAACACATTAAATCAGTTAAAAAGAAAACTATCAATAATTACGATCTCTCTTTATACCTTTTCCCTTGGATTTGAAATACTATCTCGTTCCATACAATTGAGACATTAAAAAATTGAGCATGGCTATACATATTTTGATGACTATTTTTTTAGCGCAAGAAGAAACTAGGTGAATGGTGATTGGATATCTTGATAGAACTGAAATCATTTTTGTAAAAGAAATATGTTGAAGTCTGACTAACATTAGCCTAAAAACTTATAATAGTTCAATCATAAAATGATACGCCGCAGTTTATGGTTTAAGTTCCAATCTTCTTCGGAATTACATACTTACAGAGCTTTTTATATTATATTCTACGTTAACAAGACAGGCAGTATATGTCCTAGCTCTATGGAAAATATTCTTTTGAAAGAAAAATGCATTCTCTGTTTTATGCTTATCAAAGAAAATTATGTACCTATTATCATTTCTTCCTTTATATGTTTAGTCAAGCGTATTCTTTGAGAAAAAAAAATAAATAAATAATGAAACTTTGAGTGAAAATTTAATTTTCCTGCGTATAAAAAAACTATGCTGGACATTCTGAAACTGCGCTGTCTTATTAATTTCAGGACTTTTGAAATGTAGGATAAGTGCACCTATGTGTGAGTGGTTGGATGAATGTTTATTTTCTCTTAATCAAGATTTAAAGTATCATAAAAGTTCATTCATATGAACAAATTTAGCATTTAGTTTCTAACCTATTTTTAAATATGTATTATACAATATAGAATAGTTTTTCATTCATGAACTCTCAAAAGTACATACATATTTAAGCAAATTTAGTTTACCCTTTATTTATGTATATTGTTGGGCATTTTTGCGTGGGTATTAAAAAGCAAACTATAATATCTCAATTAGAAAAACAGGTTTGTGGTATGAATGAAAAACTGACGAAGGGACATTTTGATCGTTGGACATTTCGTTGAAACATCTGAGAAAAATAGTTGACTCGTCGTGACAATAAATCCTCCAGTGGTGGTCGCTATTGAATTAAACTCTTAATGGTTGCCTGAACTTGTCGGCAGCTTCTGAAGCCAGCAAGAAAAGAACTATCTTCCTTCCCCCTGGGTTCTTGCATAAAAACGAATACACGTATATACAGACTGAAGCTGGACTAACTTTGTGTTTTTTGTGCTTACAGGAGTGCTCGGAACCGCGATGGCGATCCAACTACAATACCGTTGATTAAAAGAAGAGCCGGCAGGACCACTTGCTTCCAAGATGGACGCGCCCCTTTGGATGCTGACTTTGGTCCTGGTCACCCTGATTGTCCAAAATGCTGCCTGGCCACAAGATCCTGTTCCACGGCTACACATCAAATACCGTGAGTTCAACTTTCATTTATTTAATATCCACTCAAACTGCGCAGAACGCGCACGGTACTTTAACCCCTTGAAGACCCGAACAGATAGCTGAAATACCACAGTCGTGTGTATATATTCTCAACAACAGCTAACGCCAATCCGTACAGTTAATCGCTGCGTCGAAACTATGAAGCAGAACTTGCACACGTGGGCGGTAAATCGCGCTAAGCATATACATCGTAAACTGCAAACAAATTGATTTTTTGCACATTCCGATATGTTGTTCTTTCAGCTCGTGAACTCTGACATTCGAGATAAGGAAATTATATTTTTTGGCTTGCGTGTGCAGACTCACAGTATTCTTGAAGAGCTTCCACGACTGACATAAATGAATACAGCTGATTCTGCCTTTATTTGAACGAAAAAATGATGGTTTTTTGAGAACCATGCAGTATAAACTACACTAAATAAACGCGATGGTTGTAACAACCACAGAAATAGTAAATATAGTAGTACCATATTTTTTTCAGTGTAGGCAATCATCCTTTTGATGCTAAATTCGTTATTAAAACAGTTCGCACAGCAAATCAATCCAGTACCAACTTTCAGTTTGAAGTTAGCACATTAAACAAGACGAAAATTGATATTAAAAGAGGCTCTTTTGGGGATCATGGTAAAACGCTTAAAAAGGATCCCGAATATCGATTTGAATATTGACTTTCGCTCGCAAGATAAACAACACAATTTTGATCGTTGTTTATAGCCTTGAAGAAATCATCCCCCATACTGCCACATAAATAATATAACTATTTAAGTAAACTTTGAAGAACAATATGAAAAAAAGGAGAGTCGAGTTATTATTTTCTTGCAAATTATGTTTGAAATAACGTAAATTCAACAGTAATTTATTACTCTTCTGTAGAGCCAAGAGCTCATTGTCGAGTCACAGGTTTCATGTATAATATATAGGTTTATATCTGCCGATATGATGAAATAGCTGTAGAGTATTAACTTGTTTACAAAGAACTCTCAGAGTTTTGAAAGACAGAAATTGAATGTTGACTAAAAATTGTTGTTTGTTATCATTAGTAATTTTGAATTGAAGAATTTTTAGACATGTCGATGTCGAAAGTTTCGATGGTCCTTTTGGGAGAGACGATCACTCGTATGCATCTGTGAGTCGGCAGGAATTCGAAATAGTTTGTAACGCGTTTCGTAACTATTCGTGGTTTCATCTGAAAGTCACGATTTCAAAGTAATTCCCTTTTCGTGTATTAACTTTGTCAGTGCACAGCATTTGTACCTCCAAAAAGTTTTTCCAATTGAACTAAGTAGGTAGTTCCGCGTTGCATATCTGGTCTCTGGTGGGCGGATGTTGTATTTTCCACACCTAGAAAGCAAATAAATTGTTATAATTGTAAAATTAAATCAAAGTTCCGCCTTGTCAGATAATAGAGTATCCTTAATTAAAGGAGATATACTTTTTTATTACAGTCATCACCTGGTGAATTCTTCTTCTATTTAAGCAAGAGTGTTTGAATAAAGCCAGTTAATTTTCGCTTAATTAAGAATCCTCCACCGTGCCCTTATAATTTCCTCTCCACATTTTTCTTATTAATCGACCCTCCAAGATTTTACCCTTTTCTTTATATTCATACAATTATTTTACTATCTCATATCCACATTCCTGCTCGAGTGCAGTAGAAATTCTCTAAGTGCAGTCTCGAGCTTGGGAAAAAATTCGCGTTTGGTGGTAGTCCAGGACTACATAATTCTCGCGGCTCCTTTAGTCCTAATAGAGCACGAGGACATGTAACTGCGTCTCATTTCAGTTTTTTGCTCCCTTTCATGAATCCAATTCACTACTGCTTGACGTTTGGTGGACACAAAATACTCTTTGACCTAATTTTTAATTGTAAATAGAATCTTTAATAGAACTTTATAAAAAGTTTATACTCTTATAATACCGATCTTTACCGCGGAACTTTTGCTTTTGAAAAAAGGAACTAATATGGGAACCGTATTTTTGAGAAAAGCTAAAAGGCGAGAACAAAATCGTAAATCAAAAATAATTACAAAGGAGTCGGAAAACTCAGGAGTCATGATGCATAGCTACTGGAAAACGCAGAGCACGCTTCTCGGTCGAGAAATATTGTTTCCTTGGACTAGACACTAGATTCTGGAAGCTGTGAAGCGTGAAACGATGGTCTCCAAACATGATGGTTGGCTGCCTGGATCCCAATCTTAGAAATTTAGTCGATCCTCGTTTTCGGAATTCTGAAAGCGACTGTCGATGCCTGCACGTTAAATCCGTAAAATGTGGTTGAACTCAAGTAACTGCGAAGCCAATCCGCGGGGCTTTGATCCCTGTCGGGGTCAAATATTGGCTACAGAAACAGGTCGTGCAAAGCTTTGCCAAATTGTATCCAGATTCAATTACGGGTCAGTTTGACGGCGTATATACGCACTACAGTTGAAATTGAACTCGTATAACACGATTCACTGTATATAAACACTTTATATGTAATACACAATATGTTATCCGTATTCAGATCCTGTGAACCACGGTTTTAAAAAAATGAATTTAAAATAATTGCCACATTTTTTAAGTTTAATCGTGATTAGTTTAATATCCGGTAAGTACCATAATATAAAGTATCAGGATGTATTTTTCCATGGATTGAAATAAAAATATTTCTGCCTGTAAAACTCGTGTTGAGATAATACTTGCAGTTATATATACATTCATACATTCATTGGTCAATGCATCGCGAGTTTTTCGATTTCCACGATTGAACTTTGCGCTTCAAAAGCCACAGGTGTGCAACATTGCAGCAACTTGGACGTTTGTACTGTGTTACTCCTCTCTGGTAAACTGAAGCTCTCTGTTATCCGGTTTCGAAAATGTGCGGACTCTATTCTACGCCCTTCAATCAACACAACAGAGTTCTGACATGCAGTGTTTTCCAGGGTTGCAATTCTTTTAACGGTATCTTGTTCCAATTTTATGCATGGATTATTTGTTATAAAAATCCTGCAAGGGTAGATACATTTTCTATTAGAGAGAAGTTGAATTGACATTATTATTTTTGATAAAGATTCAATAGTTTATTTCTATTCCTATTCCTATCTCAGACATTCGGTTTGACTGCCTTAAAAGTCTGTCCTGTATTTTTGGCCCTCCTATATTTGACTATCCAGCTTTCTCCATGTGTTGACCATAAATCTTCAAATGGAAGCAATTGTTACAGGTCAAAAGGTTATAAGTCTAATTAAATGTTGGATTCATGAACAAAAGTTCGTGAAGTTTTAATGAGTGACAATTTCCTCTGTAAGGAAAATCTATTTTGAAAATATAAGTATTCTGAATTATTAATTCATGTTTATTTCGCGTTTTTAGTTGAAAGAATGAAAGAATCTTCTTGTTTAGTAAGAATAAAAATATACTGCTTTTTATCCATTTGAAATTTTCCAAAATTTCATTAAATCCGCGAAATTGCGCAAGCCAGAAAGAAATGTGCACTTATACCAAAAGTTTTTCCCTCAAAAAGGAGATTCGCGATGCTCACATCCATCATTAGATAAAAGGAGCGGAATATATCAATGTTTTTCGTTTGATTCGCTGTATTTCATCGGCATTTTCTGGATTTCTGTATGTCTACGGCAATATCTTCGGCTTTTACGTTTACGTTTAGTGCAGCAAAAAAGTCAGCAGAATGCTGTCGAATTAAACATTCCCTTTGGGCTCGTGACACGAATGAATTGCTATGTCCGTACGAGTTCCCAGCGTCAAAGTAGGAAAACCTGGCTGGTGGATACGATGTTACCTGTGGTGTGTCGTAAAATAAATGGCACGCTTAAAAGCAGTCTTTGCCGTCTGAGAGAGCACCTTTATATTTGCTGTATATATGTATGCATTTTCCATAAATCTGCATTTCCGACTTTTTGCGATTCGTACTCTCTTCGCTATTTGCATCCGCTCATCGATTCCTTTTCAGGGAAAGTAAGAAATAGCTTCATAACACATTTCCTTTCAAGTAGAGCTACGCATTTTTTATGTTCAATAGAAATGAAAGTAAATAGCATGACCTGCTTCTTATCATGACACGTAACACCTCCCCTCTCACTTCAATGAAATAAAAACGCCTTACATTATGCAATTTTACGCTATATTTGTTTTATACAGATGCTTTAAAATCTCAAGCGTTTTTAGCAGTCTAGTATGGATTGTGAGTTTGAACTTTCAAGTAGGTATAGCTACACATTACACATTTATGTTCAATAGAAATGGAAGTAATAGCATGACCTGCTTCTTATCATGGGATTTGACGCGTTAAATTTTGCAATTTCACACTATATTTGTTTTTATACTTCAAATCTCACACTTTTTTAACAGTCTAGTAATGATTGTGATTTTGAGGATACTGATAATGAACACCTAAGAAACATAATTTTCCAAAGACTTTCACTTTTTTCGTGTCAGCTGCTTGAAGATAAGCTTCGGTAAGCATCTACTTTGCACATGTTATTCTTTTGTTCGCCATCAAAGAACCCTGGTTACAATGATGCCTGTACATAAACTTTTTTTTTCCTTACGTTTCACGTTGCCCTAGTTATTACCAGCAGGGTGACACCGTGGTTACTGTATCCACCATGATTATACATCGTCTTTTCTTGGGAAGGAAAATTTCGAAGGATGCTTGGGCGTCGTGGGACTGGATGATGCATACTGCACTGCACATTTTCGAGACATTTCGCTTCATCAATGTTTGTAATATCAGCATGCAACACGTATTCTTAAATACAGCTACTGACGAGTCAGTGAGTTCAAACGTATATTTAGTATTGAAACAAAAGCGAAGAGGAAAATCGCCTTGTCGGTATTTAGGTTAGTATTTCCATTGCAGCTACAGAAGCCTTATACTCGTGCCAGTCTTACATTGCACCAGCGTAGCAGATGGGTTAAGCTCGTTAACCAATGAGAAACACTTTCTAAACCAGACGTGAGCCAACGCGCCTGTCGCGATCTATGCCAATAAAGATAACATACTGTATGCCAATTTTATTCTATCTCGGCGTTATTGATTCAATCAAATTTGATTTTCACTATGACCTCTCTTCCTGCATATTCTCTTATGTGGACGTGGAATTTTATACATTCTCTTTTGACTTGCATAGAACATTTTTCAAAGCTGCACTCGGATTTTATTTGCTATGGAAAATTCTTTATTAAATTTCATGCATCGGACACAAAGCAAAAATCATAATTGAATGTAAGCAGAGGGCTTAGCTGGATTTTTTAAATTAAATTTATATGGGAAATTACAAATTAATAGTGAAGTTGTTCCATCAATGCTAAATAATCCTATCCTTAAAAGGCTGCTAACGGTATAATTAATTCTCTGACACAAATGCGCCGAAAACTGTTGGAGCTTTTTTGCGACTCAAAATAAGGTAATCTCACTTTGACTTTTCTTTTCAAATATCAAACTTTCCATCATCTGATTGAATAATATTTATAGTCAATAGCTCTTAAATCACTAACATTTATACTGGAATACCGCGGTGACGTTTGAATTCTGTTTTTTTTTTAAACATTCCTCGTGTATTATTTATTTGTATAGTTAATTTCCAATCTGCATGGAACGGAGTACGCGATTGTCATTTAAAGGGTACATTTTTTTAAAAAGGTTGACGACCTCTGATTTATAGGGTATCGAATATCGAATTCAGTCAACGAAGTCCATTCAATCGGGTTGGGTGAAAGTAATGCCGAGACAGGCACCATTATGTATTATGTTCTGCGATGAAAGGCCTCGTTTTATGTTGCACGCACGTACATACCATACTTTTTATGGTGTACGCATGAATGTTGGGTACTTCTATTGGTGGTGGTGTTTGTATATGCTTCAATATATTAGGTCGCTAAACAGATGCACGTACTAATTACCATTGATGAGATGTAAAAGCGATTTTAATCACGTGCTCAACGGATATTTTCGCTCGCTTTTGTAGCGCGCCGATCAATTGAAATAAATTGAAGCATGGAGTTCTTTAATAGCTAAAACATTGATTGTCTACAGTTTATTGTTATTAAGGCCAGAGAACTGCATCCCATTATTCAATATATACTTCCCAGAATCTTGTAATTAGCCCTTTATGGAGTGACATTATCTTTCCTAGTTTATTACTATTGACTTACATATGTACAGTGTACTGGTAACGTACAAACAATTTATAGACATATGTTTTCTGCAAATCAGTATATATACTGTTTTATCACTTTTTTAATCCGCGACGTAGATTTTATTAGTTTCACTTTATCTCTAAGTAGAACATTCTTCTATTTATTCTTGATTGTAGCTTGGGTAATTTTACGTTGTACCTTATGCAATATTCTTCCTCGAGGAAAATAGGGAAACGGGGAAAAAGCCACCGAGCAGAGAGCACACTCCATCGACTCTCGAGTTACAGATTTTTTTTATCTCAAGAGCTTGAAGGAAAATTGTTTACTTTCCTTTATCTTTTTCGTCTCAGATCTACTTTTTCTTTCTTTAGCTTTCTTCACTGAGAAAAATGGATAATTGGCTCCACTAACCATTTTGTAAACTGTAGTACTGTTAATTTTATTAGTCGTATCATTCTTTTAGTTAATTGAAGTTACTATTCCTTTTCTTGAAAGAATTTTATGAGTAGTAACATCAACTAATTAAATGCCTGACTCGGCTAATAAATTAGTATCCATTTTTTTTTCAGCGTTCTCTGGAGCTTATATATCTGACAGTATAAGTAGGTGCATTATCAGAATAAGGAGACTTTTCGTTTCATCTCCTTCAGGTTTATCCGAATCGACTTTCGACTATATCATTGAGAAAACGTGACCTCACTTATGAACAGAGAAAAAGAAAAAGTGAAGGAAAAGCGACCTGCAGCCGAAGGCTGAAAATATATCACCAAGAAAATGTACAGCGTCGTTCTCGTAGCGACGATGTCTTCTTAGTGCCTTGCAAAAGTCAAGATAAATATTTCATTTATCTATCTCTCGTATAAAGTTTTATTCGAAAATCTTCATTTTCTATAAAAATAGCTATATGTGAGTAATACTTTCAGTGTACCTGAAGTATACTGTTATTCGAAGTGTCTGCAGATGTAGATATGTAGGTAATGAAGTTTTACTCTTCAGCACAGTGGACCATTTGAACGCCGTTTTCTTCGCATCTTATCGAGTTAATTGCTCAAGGGAACTTTGTAATAGCTCTTGTGCCAACTTGAATTTACACAAACTGTTTCAGGCTTTAGTCACGTATAGACACTGCCGAGAACTTTACCAAATTGTTACACTTCTCCACCTCTCAAAAACCCACTCCATCTTTTCTATCGCTCTTTCGCTTTTTCCACTGACATTTTCATCAAAGTACCAAAAGTACTCAGTACCTACTTTGAATAGACCTGTACGTAAAAGCTGTAAAGCGATGTTCATAAAGAAGAGAAACAAATTCATAGTGGACCAACCGTTCTGGTAGTCCTGTATAAAAAAGATAAGGGAAGAATGTGAAGCCGGGAGAGAAAAACGTGGAAGCGAAATAGGATTACTATATGGGAGTGGAGGCCGCGTGTTTC
>JAUESI010000018.1:57164-97905 GCA_032275145.1 Synergus laeviventris | reverse complement strand
AGATGATTGAACGAAGTCGAACGATTGAAACGCCGCTTCTGTACTCTTGATTGTTCGTCGTGTAAGTATCAATTATGATTTTCGACAATCGTTTATAAATTTATATTTTATATTTTTTTATTTTCGCAGAGAAGTTCGAAATCTGCTTTTATAGAAACTCAGTAGAATATGAAAGTTTTACGTAGATTTAAATTTACATTCAGCATATATCTGCGTGATGGGTATTGCTCAATCAGTACATTTTTACAGCACTGTAAATTGTAATTACAATGTAATAAAATTAAGAGACATAAATATGTCTAATTCATTAGGACTCTGAGAGTAATTTATCTTCTTAACTTTGGACTATAATTTAATTGAGGAGAAGGCAGACAATAATCCGCCTCAGCCGGTCTTAATACAGTACGTGAGGGACCTACATACATACTCTATCATGGACCCCCACGGGGAATATTATACGGTATGGCGTGTAGGCCCCGAAAAATGTACATCTCAAAGAAAGATGTTTCCACTTGTAAACTGAATAATGACCTAAAAGTTTATGCAGGCTCCTAATAATTTACTAACCCCCGGAGTTTACATTTGATGTATTCAAAACGCATATTCTCATAGATTGTTAATAAATATCCAAATCTCGCCGTCATTAAGTTACAAGTTAAAATTCAATAACTTTTCTTCCGAATAGCATCATATTTTGAAGAAAGATTGGAATTCCTTCACATGGAGATTTAAACGATTAATGTTTAGTTGGTTTTGGATAGAGGGAGAATTAAAGAATGACTAAATGTTAGAAGCGGATTAGGAAATTTTCCGCATTAGGAAATAATCCCTAGTGAATACGCCACTGGTGAATTGCTCCGACGCGTGATAAGTACTCTTATTGTCCGAGAAGATGTGATTAATGATGAATGTCGGTGGTGGACTCGAAAGTATGTCAGTAGCAGTATCAAAGCTCCTATCTCGCTGCTAATGTCTCATCTCATCTCGCATTCGTCATCTTTAATTCCATTTGCTTATTTGCGGTGAACCGGGCAATCCTGTTTTTCCAATTCCTTCACCTTCCATTTTCAACGATTTGATCTTATGTGACCCAGTAGCTTTCTCTCTCAACCACACCAGTAACTTTAGAGGCGTTGGCGATCCTATCTATTTCATTCATCCTGCCTTTCTAATCTGCAATGCTAGACATCGAGTCTTTAATATACGAAATCAAGAATTGAAACAATTATTTACTTGAAATCACATGCAGAAAAATGTACACTCAAACTTAGCATCTAGTTAGTCAAAGAATTGAATTACAAATATATTCATCCTAAATATATAAATAATCAGCCCAATTATCAATGGTCACATAGCTCAGTCTCGAAGATTTTTCTCCGACGTGCAAGAGTATAAAATGTTCTCTTCCGAATAGTATAGGTATATATACTGTATAACCTTCGGCATCAGCGATCTGAATGTGAAGGAACCTTAAGTGAATATTAAACGAGCTTATTTGTTTCTTTGCAGAGCAATTTTTTCCAGGGTGTACAGACCCTTCGTAAAAGTCATTATCAGAATTAAAGTTCATTACCTCGGGGTGACCGTAAAATTAATTGCCAGCCTCGGGTGGTGAAATAACAAGAGATCGCCTTGCACAAATCGACCAACAAGCTTTTCTCAGTTCAACCTTCATTCGATTAGCGAGCAAAGAACGGTAAAACTATAGAGTTGAAGAAACAATAATCGTTCTAGAAATAGAATATTACAGCGAGTGTTCTTCTTGTGACTCGAGGGAAATACAGAGTCTCTACCTAAAAATTTGAATAAAACCTAGTCATTATAACCCTTCTTCCAATAATGAAACTGCATTTCAATTGATTAGTAAATCAAAAACGACACTGGTAATCTGGTGGAAAATCGTTACATATATATATATCTATTGGGTGCGAGTTGGCGGAAATGCTTTCGTTCTCGTGGCCGTCAAATGCATCGTGGTGGTTGATTTGCGGGTGGGTTCAAAAGTCCCGGCGATTTAATGGATCGTTTGCGATTGGCCAGGCACACCATTGCGATTTCTGTGGTGTCCCATCCAACCCCACGACAGAAGGAAATAGGAAGCAAAATTTTATCGCTCCGTGATCGAATGTGACGAATCGATTTCGTTCGAGTGATACCAGTGAAATGTTCACGTTTTACGCGACAATAGCTACCTATTATCTGTCTATTCCACACATGTATGCCACCAACGCCTCCGGAGGTAGATGATGGTTATCGGTGCGAAAAACATTTTCAGAATGGATCTCGCTGTAATGGGATTTCCCGCGCACATTGATTGCCAAATATCTACCTGCAAATCCATTGTCTTTCGAAAAACATTGCAGTCTCTTTTTTTCTCTGTTTGTGAAAAATTGCTCAGTTTAAATCTCGAAGTATTGATGCTAGGACCAAATTACACACTGATTTTTTATATCAAGTGTTTTGTCAGTATGTGGTTGAAGTTCTGATGCAGTTATGTATACAAGAAGCTTGCAATGCAAGCAATATTTCTGGGTACCATAGAATTGGGAAAAATATTTCGTTCAGTTGAACGTTCAAAACTTCTGGAGCATAAATATATAAACTATAAAAGTAAAGGTACTCTAACAGTATACAAGGAAATTTGATAATGCATTATGAATTCATCTGAGCAACTCGTGTCTTTTCGCTTCACTTCCTTCGTCACAAACCATACCCACTACGTGAGCTGGTACAGTGAACTCTACTCAATCGATAACGAGGGTTCATTTTGCCTCCAGTGGCAATAAGCATTGTCCAACCCCTGACAGTTTTGTAGTGCCCCACGGCCGGAGCTAGACCTCTTTTATTGCCTTGTGAACCCACTTTTCCTCCATCACGAGAGTGTAACGCAGCTACTCGAACATGGCCAGTCATGTTCATGCGTATGTATTTGTTCAACCTCCCTCAACAAATTTTGCAGAGTGAATCACTAACTGTCCGACATGAACCACATCAAGTGGTCAGAGGCTCTTCTGAAAGTATCCGTCAGAATAATGGGGAGTAGCCCTGCACGCACTCTACCGATTACTAATCAAAAAGTTTTGCAGATATATGAAAATGTTTCTACATTTCGTTGCGAATAATCTTCGTCTTTATTTGTACTCGCAAACAAGCATTTCATAAGGATTTATTACATTATTGATCCAGTCTTTGGTTCAAGATAGGGTATTGCGTATTCCTGATTTACGATATTTGTATTGCTAATCGCATGAACATACACATATTTATTCATTTAATAGTTTATTGAGCTTTTAAAGAAATTAATTTTCGCGTTGAAGAGAAAATACTGTTCTATAGATAATCCTCTTAAATATTTTTATTACAGGAAACATCAAATGAATGAATCGAGGTGACTCATTCTGATATCTTCAGTGAAACATTTTCGATTACGTGTAACATTTCTAATCGTAAAGTCAATTGAAAAAATGGTTTAAATCATTGCGTTAGAACGATTGTCTGAGTCGTCATAAAACAGAGGACAGTTTTTTCATGCTTTATTATTTTTGCAAATGATCTTCTTTCACATTCACTCACCTTGTTATTTGTGTCACGGCTGTTATGACAGCTCTCACTTGTTACTCTCTCGTTAAAATTGACTTGCTCTGATCCCATTACTTAATTGCCTCATGTAATGAATTTTACCTTCTTTGATTAAATATTTATCTCAGCTTCTCACAAGCCATCTTTTCTGAAGCGAGTGGTTAGTGTCACACCAGATTCTGGAAAATTGATGACAAATTTGAACATTAATTAACATCAACCAGTCTTGTACTCTCTCTGAATTTTTTTGACATTGAGACAAGCTATACAAAACTGCAGATCTCTCCTTACATGCTTGAAGATCCGGCGGGTTTTATCACACATCAAACGAGTTTGTAAAGCACGTGTAACTTTCACTTTTTTTATTGACATGATGCAGAAACATAAATCGGGGCCGTGGTACTAAATGAGCACCGAATTCTCCAAGACAAGTGTATAATACTTTTGCAGAGGTTTTTCAGTTTCGATCACTGGAAAGTAAAAGATAAGAATATATAAAATAACTCGAAGTTTCTTTCCTGAGGCGCTCAAGTTATTTTAACACAAGCAAAAGTTATTTACATTTTTAATGAGGAACTTTCGAAATCCATTTAAAAACTGTGTCACTTAATAATAATAATATTAATAATAATAATAATGTTAAATAAGGAAGGCTTCTATTATTAAGCAATTACGATTTACATATGATGAAGATATAATAATTTTCAGTGCTCTATGAATTCAAAATCGCTTAGGGAATGTGCCAGGAGTTTTGAATGTTAATATGAACGAAATACTTTAATAAATTTCTAGTTTAAAATACAATTTAACTTTAAGTACATCTTCGAGAACGCTGTCAGATAAGAGATTATTCCGATATTTAATGGTTTTGAATTTTAATCGCTTGAAACTTGATCAAGTGTAAAATACACAAATCTTTTCTCCAGCTGAATTTATATGAACTTACCAAGCGAGCTGATTTTTTTATAGGATTGAAAGTTGGAGGATTATTAATGTGCTTGGTGAATTACGCATGAACAGGCTTACCAATTCGCTCGTTCATTGAAAATTGATCGGATCACATTATCGAGACTATTCATTTGACTATTAATCGAATTTTCAGAAGGGAAAGAGAATGGCCGGGGAGATGTAATCGAATGGTAACCACGAGTTACCTGACTCTGATAAGTGAGCCGCGGTAATGATGCGTAAAACGAGGAATTCGTGATGAACCGCACGGTTTCGCATTGCTCGTAAATACTGTGCCAAGGTGTAGATTATACACGAGACGGACGCGTGCATGATCAAATCAATTACGGCAGATGGCGTTCTGATACCTTCCTGGGCGAACGGCAAGAGCAATGAAATATGAATCTGTGATTTAACGATCTTCGGAAACAACAGTTGAAACATGAATCACAACTGTAACAAACGAGAACATCATTTCTGTCGATTCCTCTGTCGTAAACTCAAGCCTTTCTCAAAACCATGCAATTTATACACACATCTGATTGACAAACTCTAAATTTTCTTATCTCCAACAAATGTAGCGTTTTTTTCATCTCAGACTTTGTCATTTTATTGTATTGTCGGTTTTTCAAGTTTCAGAAAATGAATGAACTTCATTTGGAGGCTAGTGTATAGTTAGGTTTCCTTTCTTTAAAATTCTTTTGTGAATTTCGCTGAAGATGAACCTCGTTAAAGAGAAACGTTTTCTCAACTTTCGTCAACGACTTACTTACGAGTGGTGAAATTCATAATCCCCTGCCTGACAAAGCGGTATGGAGATTCTGCGGGTCGTTACTCAATTCGCTTCCCCTCTTTATTAATTGCTCGTTGTACGCGCTGGGCACCGTATCTTGCAACCGCATATTATCGACGAGAAATTTATAAACTCTTTTTAGCGAAGAAGCTCACTGAAAGCCGCGTCTCATCTCTCTCTCTCGCCTTTTCTTTTTGTGGCTGTCGAAAGAAGGAGTGAGAAGAATGCTGTCCTTTCTTTAGTTGATTGATCGAGTCACAGGAGTACTCTAACTTCTCTCTCACTTCTTCCTTTTTTGACTCTTTATCTAACTATCTTTCTTTTTCTTTTCTTTCTACTCTATTATATTTTTTCTTTTTGCTTCTTTTCATTTTCTTCTCCCATAGTTAGAGTCACGCCGTGTGACTGAGAAAACACCTCTTGCGCATTCGTTAAATGAATATCGATCAACTGGAACGAATCGCGAGAATAAGTCGATCCTTTGATATGAAGAAGGCACAATAAAACGGTTGCTGATTTTTCTTTATAATCATTATCGTTAGTGAGGAGAATGATGGTCAAACATGACGAGATAAGCAGACTCTGAGAATAATGGTTGAATATATTGGCTCTTTCGAACTACTAAAGTATGCAAGGGTGTTGAACCTTGTAATTAATTATTCATCAGTGCTTTACCTTACTCCATCTTGTAAATTTTGAGTGCAATTTTCTCAAAGAATTTCAAATAACTTTTCTACGTCATATAAATCTAGGGATTTTAGACTAGAATGTTTTGTTGGCGTTTAGTGACGAACTCTTGGAAAAAACGTACGGGCCTCGGAAGTTTTAAAGTAGAGAAAGGATTCTCAAGCGAAGGGTTTCGCGAATAACCATGAATTTTAATGATCGCACAGGGACTTGTACGTCTGAAACGAGTTCTACCCCATGCTCGCGATTAATTAAATTCGTTGGAACGTTGACGGAAGTCTTAGTCCGTTTCGCGACGGTTTTAAGTCTTCCGTCTCCTTTTCATTTCCTCGGTGCGATGCTCTAACAGGAACGAAATCCAAGGTCTTAACTTACGCTTCTTGAACATTTTTTCATGTCTTGACGAAAAAATTAACAGCCGATAAATATAGTCAAGCATTGCACTTCCTTCCATAAACTTTGACTCGAAAAATAATAAACAAAACAGGTATTTTTCAGAGAAAACAAAGATTATTCTTCGTTTTAGCTGCAATTCTCTGCTTGGTTTGTTTTACTAATCGCCTGATGAGAACGCGATTAACGAGCATATGTCAACAATGTGTCGTGTATTATATATTAATAGATTCTTCATCCACCTGTCCATTTTACATGGTTGCGCTCATGCAAACGAGAGATCGGACATGAATAGTATAAATGGAACCCACCCATAAAGAAACAGCTGTTGGAGTAATTCAATTGAACCAGTTCACATGTATTTTCGTGGGCAGTTACACAGCTAAATTGTTTGACCTCTAAATATCTTCTAATTCAACTAGCATATGTAACTGGCTATTCAGTATCAGTATAAAAGATAACTTTTTATTTCTTTTTAAATAAGTTTACTTTAAAGCTCAATGGTACAAAAGCCCCTGGTTGATTGTCGAGAATTTAAATTAGACTCTTTATGTTTAAATAGTTTTGTTGTTGTGCAAAATTAAAGCCATTTCATATACCATCAAAGCAGCAAAATAGTCATTTAAATTATTGTCTATGTAGTATTCAAAGAATATCCTGTCAATTTTCTCTTGAAAAATGTAGTTTTTTGAGGTCCTGATGAAGATTCTTAGACCTGACTTTTTGAGCTGCATCATTCTCAGGTATATTGAAATACACGACTGTCGGACTGTCACCGGAATATCTAGTGACGCGTTATTTTCAATATGCATCGCACACAGCAACCTGACCCGTCGAGTGTAATCGTGATGACACGACGAGATGTATATCGAAATAAACGAGAGGCTTTAGATAACGTTATTGCCTCGACTCCTTCTCCGACGTTGTCAATATCATTTTTATCTGTATCTAGTATCACGATACTTTACGGTATTTAATTTCAAATTTTTCCTTTCAAAATTACATATACATCTTCTTTTAAGTGATAACAGGTATCCATAATAAATGGAGGCATCTAAAAAAACAAGACACACAAATTCAGTTCTTCGCAGACTAGAAATAAATTATTTAGCTGTGTTTCATAAATAATTCTCTTAACTCAAGCATATTTCTAAGAAGACACCTTTTCTGTAATCTGTGAGCATCCCCTTGATGCTTCTAAGCAGTGGGATAAAGGATTCATACATTACTCCGAGAACTCTTAGCAACAAGAGTGGTACAGTGCTTAGAAGAGTGTTATTTGATTAAGAAAGTAGGAAATGGAATTTAATCAAGTAAATGAGAAACAAAATTATAGCACAAGCGAATTACAAGAGCCAAGAGCCGAGATTTCGACATGTTAATCAAGAGCAAAAGGGTTGCAACGAATGGAAATGGTAGTTGTGCTAACAGTAGGAACAGAAGATGATACGTTTAAGGCAGTATGAGAAATATATTATAAGTTGAAACTTAACCCTGGACGGGAGAATGCCTTGTTGTATAGCCTTTGACAAAACAAAGGGAAATACAAAAATAAAAAGATATAGAGGAAGAAGAGAGTCGTATTGTTAGGATCAGAATACTTATATCAGACCCCACAGGCAGAAAAATACAACTCCTGAAACTCTTATCTTATCCACCGGGTTTGAAAATATTTTCGTAGAAATTACCTCGTTTCTAGAATTGGCTTTACTGGTATAGAATTTTTATTGATAACTTCGTGATTCGTGAAGCAGATTTCAGAAGCTTTAAATGTCTCAAGACAAATTTCTAATGCTCAATACGTGCTCTCCAAATATAAGATCTTTCAATCTGCATAACATGCTTCAGATTGAAAAATGTGAATCGGGACTGGTATATTTATAGTCGCAGACAAAGAAACGATTCCGGTTAGATACTCGGATTGATTTATTCAATGAATGTCTGTTCTTCGCCTACAAAAGCACGTGCGTTTGTTCAAGAATACCGTTCGACAAGACCCGAAGAAAAGTAAAGTCGAGTTAAAACAATGGGTCGCTGATCGAGTTGCATCGATTTTAATCCGATGGTGAATTACGATGAAAATTACCAACGATCCTAATCCAATGGCTGGTATCGATTACACGTGGTTGAAAGCTATTCCACCATTCCGGCTACCGCTTGCTGATAAATTCAGTGCCGCGATCACGGTGATAGTACTTGGATTACTACATCGCACTGGAGCAAGGTGTGTCAGCGAAAGAGCATTGCTTTGACGTTCGAAAGACTCGGTATATCAGTATGTTATCTATTACTACCACCCCCCGCCAATCTCCTTCCTCTCCTCTCATATAGAGTACAGACTGTACCCTCGACTGTACCAGCAAGTCGTGACCCCGGGGTTCCCCTGCAACTAGTTACCGTAATGCCTCCACATAGATGCAGATCTGAACATTCTGTACCAGGAGAAACGTTTACTCGAAAGTAATTAAGATTTATTGCAGTGCAAATATTTTTATTCCAGAGAATCTGCCACGTGAACACGATATTGTTTTCATCGAGATTTATACCATTGCGAGAGTCGTTAACGGATTTTCATCAGTTTTAACGAAAGCAGGTCAAGAACCTCAAAGCTCAACAAATAGAACATAGCTGGTGGTACATAGCTTGCAGTCATAAATTGCATTTCATCACGAATTATTGCACCATTTTTAATTCAAGCTTTGAATAACCCAGAAAGTGTTTTATTGCAGTTCTCTAAAAAAGTTTTATTTCGAAAATGGGATGTTTCTATCTAATCTCTTGTAACAAATGTCTTGATACGTCTACCTTTGTTTGCTCGTCTCTATGGTTTTTGAATGTGGATGAATTTAATGGTAGGAAAATTTAGTAACAGTGTAGTCTATACAAAGCACGTTTGTCATTGTGAAGCTAGGATGATTATTGCAATGTTTTCGGCGTTTCCCGCGGTTAACCCGTATTGCATCCGCTGCTTCAAGCCAAATGTTTGTCCGGTTGTGTTTACGCGACAGTTACATATAGCTTGTGTCATGTGTTCGTACATCGCGTACGTTAAACTCTTGTTGTAGTTTATGCCGGAAATGGGAAGTAACGTTTCTCTGTGCTGAAGCTTTTACTGTTTCCGAAACCATCAGCACCTTCCATATTATTAAATTGTTTAAGCAAGGTTGTTATTCTTTTACGATGTTCAAATTTAAATTTCCATTTCTGAAGAAACTCGCACTTCTTTAGATGTGCTCACATTGAAACGCGGAGTCGTGAATAATTAATAAGGGCACTGAGAGGAAAACACGAAGTGTGCACGAGTTTCTAGAATTTGCACTGGATAGTGGAAGTAAATAAAACTGCTCTAATTTATTTGACCTGAATACCTTGGAACTGTCCTATCTGATACTCGTTGCATATATCCATTCACTTTTTTACAACCCTCAACTCTGATTTGCATTTAAAGAAGCTTGTAAATCCGTAAGTGTATCGTTACCATGGAATCATAAATGTATAAATACAACACATGTAGACAGTGTGTCTCGTGTTGCAAAAAAGCGTTGCGCCACGTCTTATTTTCTTCCAAGTGACAACGCGTTTTTATGTTTTACTCACTCTTAACTCGGCGTTTACGATGCTGACAAGGATAAATTTGACGAAGATTCATGAAAAAAGGGAGTTGTACAAGATGTTGACAATAGATTTATGTCTTTCTTAAGATAATTGTTCCAAATTACATTATTTTTAGTGAAAGATAATAATTAGTTTGTACAAGAAACAATAATTGAAACACTGCTTTATAAGACACTGAATAAAAAAGTACTAAATGTTGGAAAAATTAATTGATTTTTAACTGTAAATAAGCATTTATTAATTATATGTATTTAAGAAAAAAAATCAATAACTGTGAACTTCTTTAAACTACATTTCATTTCTTTTATTACATTTCTTTGAATTAGTGATTTATAAATGCAAAATTTTAATTTTGACTTTTTATGTGAATTGAATATTATTCTACGTGACATTGTGCATTTGTGCAATATCTCTTCTCTATCCTATTCGACACTCCAATCACTGAATCAATCATTTCCTATTAAGTTTTTGTGCACAATTGCTGGAGTGAGAGTTATTATTTCAACGTCCATGTTCAACATTGAAATTATTCTAGACTTTTTATCGTTTCCGGTACATTCGAGTTCTATCATTAATTAGAATTGCAATCGTGTTCACAACTTATTAGTAATTAGTCAAACTATTTTAATTAATTTAATCTCAGGCCTTATAGACCAGTCCCTATATATATTCAATAGTGTAATATTTCCCTTTAAATTTTCTAAAAGTCGACAGTTTTCCACATTTCCTCGTGTTTTCCCCTGCTTTCAATAAAATTCCTAACTCTTCTGGGAATTTATTACTTTTTCACCTTTGTTTAATTGATAAAGTTGACTCATCTGGAAAATGATTGAAATTGGTATTATTAATGATGAAAATTTTTTTATTTGTTACTTGAAATTGTTTTTAAATCTTTTGAATTCTTTTCAAAATCCTTATATTCATTCAAAATCGCTTGAAATTTCATGAAATACCTTGATCTTTTTAAAATCAATTAACAGTGTTTAGAATCTTTTTTTTAAATCTTTTGTAATGCCTAAAAGTCCCTTGAATAAATTCTTTAAAATCATTCTCAACATCGTAAAATTCGCCAATTAAAGACATCTGAATTTGTTTAAAGTTGTTTTGATTTCTTTAGAATTCTTTTAAATATAAAAACCTGAAGATATCGTAGGAATATTTAAACAAGCTAATAACTTGTTCAATGCAGTGCACCCCATTTCTTGGACAGTTATATCCACCCAGTTATATCAGTTATCCCCATCTTTGGATCCCATCTTTGGACAGTTACATCTCTTATGCTAAAGTCAAGAAAAAATAAAAATTTTTACAAAATGCTTGCATTATATTTTTGTGTACATCATTTCTGGTTTTTAATCTAAATCGTAAGAACCGTTTAGATGCTAAAATTAAAAGTGTATAAATTTAACTCGTTTTTTGTATGGAACCCATGTAAAAGGTACTTTTTTCATTAGACATAATGAATAGACTCAACATAGACTCAACATTAAGTTAAAAATTGGTACTCTAGGGTTTTTGTTTTTGCTTTTTGACAAATTTTTTAGTATCTTCGTTTTGTTGGTTTAAGCTAGTTTCGATTTTTTTCACCTGTTTTTATGTAAATAATAATGTGTACTGTGATGACTATCATTTTTTTTTTGTAGAAAGTTCTCGTTTTTGGTTGAAAATTGAACTATTTTCTTGAAAGTCATCTTTTTCTTGATAATATATTTTTTTTTTATCGCTAAAAATGCACCTTTTTGGTTGTATTCTATGATTATTTTGGCTATTGGTAAAATTAATTCACATAAAAACCACAAAAACGGGGTTTTTTCTTTTTCTGCTTAAATTTGAAAAATTTAATAAATAATCAGCAATAATTCTTGTAAAAAGGATACCCTTCGAGTTTAAAAAAGTACCCTATAACATATAAATACCCTATAAAGAAAGTATCCTTTATACTCTACATTTAAGCTCATATAGGAACTGTGAGACCTTGATTTTTTTATTAAAACTTAATTTGGCGAATTTCACTTGCCTTATTAAAAAATAATATAGAAAGACTTCTAAAAATGATGTGATTTGCCATCTAGATACAATTTATTCATACATAGTTTTTGATGGTCGTTTCACGTTCTACAGGTAAATTTAATGTTCTGGCTATAAATCTTTCATGTTCCCTGACTTACTAGACAAAGTCTCATAGGAAATGGGTTATGTCACGGTCTAGGTGTCTTCCAGCGAATTAAGCCATGATATTCTCATCCAATGAGTGAGTCTTGAAATAGACTTTTACTCTTCCTTATACAAAATGACCTTCCTTCATGGACGATTGCTTAAGATTAAATACTCTTAGTTTAAAAAATTCCTCATTCCTCCACGGATCGTTAAATCTAATTATATAATTGGATAAGGTAATAAGAATATTACAATAAATTACTTAAGAGTAGAAAGGATTGTTAATTACTCAACAGCAGTATTAACTTCTACCCCGACTGAACCCTTGGAATTTTAAGGCAAAAATAAAATTCTTTTATATATGATTAAATTACATTCGATAAATATTTTTCAGTCTGAATGTCTGAAAAGAATTCCTACTAAAGTTTAAAAAATCATATATTCCATGGAAAGTTCAGTATCTCCTTGAGTAAAGGTCAAAGGCAAACTTTAAACTCAGCGTTGTGAGACGGATCAAATTAAACTGGAGGAAATGAACACGAGACGCTGCGACTCGCGACGAATTTTCTGCAATTTGCAGAGGCATTAGTGTAAACGAATGTTATGTAGAGGAGATGTAGGCTCTGGCTATGCAAAACGCGTTTCGACGTAGGCGGCCGGGTACAAATAAATACATGTGCCGGATATATAATGGGCCTTGTGAGCTGCGATATTAAATTGCATTCGTGGATGTGAGGAAGGCGACAAGAAGAATAAGGAGAAAATGAGAATGGTCATCTAGAAACTAGACACCGGATAGGCTACCTGGATAGAATGTTTCTTCACCGAAGCGTGCGAAGGTGATCACGCCCTGAACACTTCAAGAACCACTGAAATCGGGAGAGGAACTCACGGTGGAAATCCTGTGTACGGTACCTAGTTACAAACTTCGGGCGTATCTTGCCGAGATCCTTCAAGTTGTGCGAGAGACTATCCTTCTCCGTGTTCAGAAGGTCCAGTAACGCCTTGGAAGAGTCAAACCAAGTTCCTCCTTCTTCTCGAGCAGCACAATCTGAACAACCCTCCATTTCCGAGTCTTGGCCAAACTTGGTTTAATCTACCTGAATACTAAACTGATAAACTATCTTTCCAAGCTATGTACATTGCAAATTACCCTTGAATCGTATTTTGAATCACAAATTACAAACTACATTCTGCAATTAAGAACCGTATAATCGTATTATTCGATTAATAATGGATTAACTCTTATCTTAATTGAGCGAGTGAAAGGAGCGGAGGTAAAAGTTGAGTATTGATTCCAAATGGATTTGAATTGTAAGCTTAAACATTTCCAAGATAAGCTCTACTAGATTAAAGGTCTCAACCACAGACATTTGAATCTTAGTGGTTCTAGAAAATATGTACCAACTTTTTAAAATCTTTTTCATCTGCTAAATTGGCAAGCACTTCTTCAAACGCAGGGTTGCAACCTTGTTAGCTGTGAGACGCGTTTCCTCTGAAATCTAGTCAAAGTAGATACGCAAATGTAAAAGGGTTAGTTGAAACTCGTTGTACGACTCTAGAATAGAGGCAATGTGTTGAAATGAGTTGCAGACAGCGAGAGAAGGGGTATATAATTTCCGTTTGACGTTTCGACCCGAGATACTTCAAGGCACAGTTAGTTCACAAATTAACGTAACTCTACTGTTTCATTAGGTCACAATTTTCTCCCTCGTCTCTTTTTTTTTTTCAAAAGAATCACAGCTTTATAATTTGCATATTCTTATTTCAAGTCCCTGTATTGTATGCGTTTATACTTGAAAAAGAAAATTTAGATTCGTATAAAAGACGTATTAAACGATCTCGATCTCAATAATTTTGATCTAATAGTAGTTCTTCTTAATTAATAGATTCTGATGAAAACTCGTTATTGGAAAGTTTCAGGATATATTTCCCAGCTGCTCCAGGCTCAAGTTTCTATCCCAGAGAGGTAATCTCCGTTGAGAATTCGATAACATTCTTTCGAGACATTGATAAATGTTGTAGTTGTAAACTTGCGGCAAACAGGTGGGCAAATCAACACTCTAAGAAATGATTTAGGAAATTGCGAAACAAGGAAAAGTCAGGTTTAACTTGGAGCTCGAAGTAAACTAAATATTACAGGAAAAGAAATTTTAAAGTGGAAACCAAACTCTTATAAAGAATTCATACACCTATATATATGTTTCATAACATTTGATGTGACTCTCAAGTATCTATTACCGATCAATAATTCTTACCCTATGTTTTTTTGTGTACTTGAACAAGCTTCAAGTATCAATTTCACTCTGGTTTCACTTTTGGTGAGCAAATTTAGATCGTAAATCGACGTTTTACACCAGAAGGCTATACTTGCTCGAGTTACTTTTTATGGGACACTTTAAAGCAATATATGTGCGTGTACAAGCGTCAGCTACATGGACTTGAAACTATAGAAAACAATCTATCGATACTCTTTACGTGTATGTCATGGTTCCTCGTATCGTAATTTCTTCGAGTTGGTTTCTCACTAGGTAATGAGTCGATGTTCTTGTGCAGTTACACGAGTCTTACATGCAGACACTGCACTTCGAGCGATTCTAGCACCCTCGAGATCTTCTTTCTTCTTATCACGTGTCAGGTCAGAATGCGATCTACTTTTATTGTACAAAGGAGACACGCTTTTAGAAAATATAGTGCCATAAAGCGAATGAACTTCTTTCATTTTCTTTATGATTTCAATATATTTTTCCTCTATTGGGAATTTTATCCGAATAAACTGAACAGAGTGAAGCTCACACACAATGAACTAATTAAACTAAGAAAAGATAATTCCTCAAGAATATTCGAGAATAATTGAATAAAAGTCAGTCATTTTAATCACTCACGGAAAAGAGCAAACAGATTTTAGTTTATAATTATAGGTATGTCATTACATTGTGTAATTATAACTTCATTTCGATTTATTACTTTCATTTGACAACTCGACCAAGCGGGTGCATTATACCTACTTCTGATATTTCAGGATATTTCAATGACTTGAGAAGATTACAGGAGAATTCATTGATTCCTATTCTAAAAAGGACATGGATTTCCGCTAACTTCGTGCTTTTTTATGGCTCGCGGATTTAGATTGCCATTTCAGTTTCTAGGATTTAGTTTCAAATTCACTAGAAGTAGAAAGATTCAGTGGAATTACAATTGTTCAGAATTTTTCATATAATTTATACAAATACATTGGAATTGAGAGAAAATCATGGGGGATTTACAGAAATTCTCTTAATTATTTTAAATATCTTTAGCATTTATTAAATTCGTCGGATTTTATTGAACATCGTAGGAATTCGTAGGAATTCACTCCTGAATTCTCTGGAATTTATAGAATGCTCAGAAATTCATTGGAATTCACTCCAAATAATTGAAATTCGTCTGATTTGTAGGAGTTCATAGGAATTTAATCTAAATTCAGTGGTATTTATTGGAAATTCTTTAAATTCACGAAATTCACAGGAATTCATTCGAATTCATAGACATTCGTCGGAATTTTACTGAAATTAGTAGGAATGGGTTTATTCTCATAAATTTATGAGAATTTACTGGAATTCATTTTTAAATCTTTGGTTATTGAACTTTTCAAAAATTCATTGGAATTCACTGGAAATCATTGAAATTCATGGTATACATGGGACGTTCTTCAAATTCACGAAAATTCAAAGGTACTCATTGCGATTCCTCGGATATCAAAAAAACTTGTAGAAATTGATAGAAATTTATTCTGAACTCTCTAGTATTCATTGTATTTTTATTAATTTATTCTAATTTATTTAAATTCACTGTACTTTTTTGAGATTCATCGAAATTTCTTTTTACTTATTGGATTTTACTCGAATTTCAAGAAAATTTAATAAATTATATACAAACCAAAGGAAATAAATAAAATCCATGAATGCATGGTATTTATTTCTTATTCTATAAATAAATGTCAATTGATATGGCTCGCGGATTTAAATTGTCATTTCAGTTTTCTAAAGACGAAACACGCGCGTTTATTAGTCTCGTTTCAAGAAATTTCAAATGAATTTAAATTTTTCAGGAGATTTCAGTGCAAGTGCACACCTAATTTCACGAGTTGTCAATCCCTCGCTTCAGTTATTTGAAGATTTAAGTTTCAATACAAAATAAATGAGCGAAAATTCGTAGAAAAGTGAGGGAATTTTTAAAATGAAATTTCGCAGAAACGCTGCACAATTATAAAATCCTATTATATGAAGAAAAAGTGCATTGAAGTGTGCAGCGCATATACGTCGACGTGATTTAAGGATGAGTCAAAGATTAATTACCATCATAAAACATTTTTTTCTGTCTCACCGAAGACAGCCGAGTGGAGTCCTTAAACGAAACGATCATCGGAATTGGCAATTCTCCGTGGTTTGCGACAATTGGTCTTCTTACGAACACGTTCTTACGACATGGTGGAGAACGCCGCCTCCTTTTCTTTCGGATCATAGATCCATCAAGTCGAGTGCACCTCCCGCCTTCGTTATTTCGCCTGAGAGACGGAAAGATTTCTTTTCATACGTTCCTCTTACAACTGGGTGCGTCTTCTGAGTCTTCTCGCAAGATCGGTCATGGTCGTGAACGTGTATTGTGCTCGAATCCTTCTCAGTGGTGCAACGACTCGTACACGTAGCTTTATTGCGCGAGGCAATTTGTGATCTCGCGATCTAAGGTAAACCAGTAAGGTAGACTCAAGACTGGTAGACGTACGCCCCAAGCATCGAGTCAGAAGTATCCGACCTTGATTCAGCTTAATGCTAAATTCCTGGGCAGGATGCCCTTGAAATACAAGTGCAGATTCACTAACCATCGAGATTTTTCAGATCCAGAGCCGGGAATGTGGAATTGTAGAATTGTCCCTACTTCCCACGCACCAAAACGAGAAAATTCTCTTGCACAAAATTCTCCAGGCGCATATATAAAAGATTGGATGATCCAAGATTTCCCAATGGATTTTGGTGAAGAAATTGAAAATCTGCTCAATCATATTGTTCTCTGTATTGTACAGTATCGAATTCTTCAAAGCAGTCGGATTCTGTGAAGCGTGAAGCTATAAAGTGCTTACTGATGAATATTCTCCGGAAAATTAGTAAGATGAGGTGTGAGATGTATAAGCATGGAGATGTCTTCATTAGAATACGGCATAAAATCAACGACACGAAAGAACTCGAGAAACTTGGATCTTATCCAAGTTACAGTACTGAACCGTGAAAAATATATACTCATTGATAACTTCTCTAACGTATATTTTAAGTTTATCATTTATGATTTTCGTTACTGATTATTCCTAACATTATGCTTTTCTTTCTTGTTTCAGGTAAGTTTCATTATTCAGTGTCCTCTCATCTTCTTTTCTCCGAGAATAGTCCACAGGTTGGGTGAGTGAAAATAGAAATTTAATTTACTTGACGTCAAAACAGTTGTTCCGTCGACATTGTCTTTATTTTAGACCACCGGAAATACACAGAAATAGAGTAAAGTTCACATTTAATAATTTTGATATAAAATGTTAGAGGTACCAAATTAGACAAACCTTCATTTTTAGCATATCACAAACACACACACACACAGTTGCAGAAATTGATTAGCCGTCTTTGAAGATTTATTAGTTCGAATTCCATAGGGAATATTATTGCATATTACTGAAATATCAGATCCTAGTCCACAGTTTACCAGCAAACGCCAGGTTTGCTGAATTATATACCGCAACTTATCATCAAGAAGAAGATGGTCGACAAAGAAAAGAGTTCGATCAGGGCAGAAACATGCGTAAAGATTCCAGATTGAATTCCTGATGGCGCATCTGCTTCCAGCTTGTTGTGAGTGGGTATAGAGGTCGCGCGAGTATTATGCAAATTTTCGCGCTCTATACGACTCACATCACTTTTAAAGGCAGCGGCAAAGTGTCACTGCTTATATCTACTGAGATATGCACGAGTCGCGTGTCTCTCTTATCACTTCTCCGAGATAGCTTGCACTTTGCATATATGCAGCATAATTCAACGTCAAACCTAGCCTAGCCTCTGTATTCTCTGTATTCTCTCTCGCTCTCCTTATATCTCGACTCCCCTCCCTCGATCTTCGACTGCAAGCTTGAGGCAACAATTTCCAAGTTGCCCAATGCCCACCTTGGTACTCGCTTCAGGGAGAGAGCTGAATGCAGAAGGGTGGTTTCCGGTGTGTCAGACGTACTCGAAGGACATCTTAGGATTAGCTAGATTCTGCTTCAAACCACAGCTCCTGCCATATAGGGAAGGACAACTTCGAATCGCCGTCACTCACAGATTCGTATAGTGTATCCGTAAACTGGAAAAGACTAATAAGACTGAAGTTTGCAATGTTTATGATAAACGCAAATTAAAGAAAAAATTTCTAAATCATATAATATCCAAAACTTTCTGCTGAAACATATTTGTATACCGCTCAATAAATTAACCACTAAAATTTCATTTAGAACTCACTTGAAAGACATCCTAAAAAGTTTAATCCCTCAATTTTGGGTTAATTTTTTTTTAAGGTCTAAGGGATGATATAGGATGAGTTCTAAATGTATGGGTTGCAACTTTGGTGACTCATTTATTGGGTTGTATACAACTACTTTTCACCAGAAATTTTAAGATCTTGTATGATGTTTTAGAAAAAATTATTTTTTTAAGTTTCTTTTATCTCAAACGATGCAAACTTTCGAATTTTAAAATAATTTTGCGAAAACAGTGCACAGGTTATTTTTATATTACCTTTTAGAATCTTTTGGATTCTCTGGAAAACCTTTTTTCACCTATTTCGCCCTCCTGGGAATTTGTTGCTTTTTCATCTTTGTTCAATATTTATTGCTAAAGTTGAATTATCTGAAAAATGATTGAGACCATTTCCACTTTTGAATTCTTTTGAAATCCCTAAAAAAAACCTTTAAACCCTTAAAATTCCTATTGATTTTTCTAAATCGTTTGAAAAGCTTTCAAATTCTTTGAAATTACTTAAAATCACTTGAAACATTTTGAAATATATTAGGCTAAAGTATCAGACGTTTAATCTGACGCAAATAATTTTGCTCCAAAAATTAATTAAGTATTTATGAAATATTTTAAAATCAATTTTTGACTTACAATTAGAATCGTTTTAAATCTTATGTAATACCTACAATTCCCTTGAAATTCCTTAAAATCATTCACAATATGTTGATATCTTGTTAATTGCAAAAGAAATCTTTTAAATTCATGTTGATATGAAATTGTCTTAAAACTCGGCCAAAATTTTCTCAAATAGCTTGAATTCACTTGAATCTTCATCAATTTCACGTAGAATTATTTTGAATTGATTTTACATTTTGATGAATTTACCTGAAGTTTTACTGAATTCACCTTGAATTAAATTAAATTTGTTCTGATTTCTTTAGAACTCTTTTCAATTCATTTTTTTCTCATAAGGACTGTTAGTCCTGTAGTAAATTGATGATGGAGAATGGATTCTAATTGTTCATTAATCATATAGGGACCAAATTTCGCGAAATTGTTTCTGTCCCTCGAAAGTGGATACTCGACATAGGTGACGAAACGTTGAAAGGAAAGTTATGGATAGTTTGATTGGCCCTAAATCTGAACAATGTACCCTGCAGGTGTTGCAGGCGCGTTCACTTCCATGAACTGAATTTCAGGAAACGCTTCTCTACTTACCGTCGCGTTATAGACGCCAGGCATATAATAATTCTGACTAGAGTAGAGAGGAAACTCGTGCAAACTTTGCATATAGTTGCGAGGTGAATTTCTAAGACCACAGGTAATGGCTGTTTCGATCCGTAGGGCCGGCTTGGCTTGTACAATGGAGTGGTAGTCAAGATTCGACTAAGAACACTCAACTGGAAAGCTGTAAAATGATCCGGTCTCGATTTGACCAAAAGCAATTTCTGCAATCGGAAACCAGTTAGTCTTCTATCTTCTATCGATCAGCTTCCCCTTGATGGTACAGCCACGAATAGCACCGACACGATTCTAACCATTCCATTTTGTCCTCATAATGTGATATCTACTTACCTTGCAGGATCTTATTCTTCAATACTATCGCTTTCCTACTTCTGTGCGGAATAAAGGCATATGGAAGATTATTATTGCGATGTTATAAAAATATCTCGGAAAGAAATATTCCATCTTATTTCTTTTAGTATAATAATACTTTTGACAGATTCAATCTTATCTTTGTCATGTCATATTAAAAGGTTTCAGTTTAAATATAAGTATCCTGCAGATGGTAACGTGAGTTTATTTCCACGAGGAAACAATTATTAACCTGTTTTAAGAATGGAGTGAATCAGTTGATACTAAGATGACCTAACTCTCCTGCCAGTCTTTTTTATATATAACTACAAACTCAACATGCATTATGAAATTCATATTCATATTATTCATGACTAAGAAAAGAAACTGGTCATTTGCACATGCGGATGTACTCATGCTAAATAAATCGCCAGGATGCTAATAAATATAAATCACATTGCATTCTTTGTAAGATTCAATTTTTGAATTCAAGTTTTAAACCTTCAAATGTACGAAGTTGATTATGCTACTGGCGGTCACTAGTCTTCTATAATAATGCAAAGAATCATCAAGAATCAAGATCGTTGAACTGACTGTTGATTTCTATTGCAACGGATAATGAAATCTAGATTATTATCGTTTACATCACAGCATCTTGCTTGAAGCAAAGATCTGTTGCAATCTGTTGCACCTAGGGGAAAGGGATAGATTAACTATTGCAGAAAATCGCGCGCGGTTAATAAAAAGCAGTGTCTGTTTCCTTGCCTGGATAGAATTGATGATGCAGAAGGCCGTTCCGGCTGAGCGTACGCGTGGCATTCCAGAGACGTGCCTCACGAATTCATGAATGAAGTCGTAAAAAAGCGTGGGTCAACTCGTACCAGTTGACTCCGATAATTGCGACCGACCAAGTGGGGATCAGAGGGCAACATTAGCCTGTTAGCGAGTCAGCGCCCACTGTGGACGGCGGAGAGACGCGAGAGTTGCACGCACCCGCATATTCGCTGATATCTCCCTATCTCCAAGCTCTTTATTCTTCTCTTTTCAGCGTTCGTCACGCCTATCTCTTCTTCTTCTGTCTTCTCGTCTCTCATCTCCTCATCATCCTACCTTTTTATCTCTCTTCAACCCTCCGGTCTTCACAGTCTTCACAGCCTTCACCGCGGCCTTCTAACACCGTCGCAGTCACCATTCAACATCCTCGTCTCCCTTTGTCATACCTCTCGTACATTTTCTCTTCAATTCAAAGAGAACGTAGAGATTGCGACGTTTAATTGTTCCTTGAGGTGTACCAGAGATAATTGTTGATAAGACTGATCTCCTTTCATTAAGCCCAACTGTTCCGAGGCGTGATTATGTCAGTTCAGAAATTGCGAGATCTGAAATGGGTTTGAGGTTTTCATGGATTTTTAAAACACCAGCTAAATTTTGTAATAACCAGCCCCTATATCCCCTACTGACCCCTATATTCAGCTGAGGTCCCTTTAGTCACATAAAGTCACTATTTTTAGCCAATAGTGCACAATTTTCTTTAAATTTATACAAAATCGGCAATTACAGGCTTTAGAGTCTTCTGCCCATTTTCAAATTTTCTTCTTTTTTCATGATTCCTCTTTTTTTTCTCTGTTTTCAAGAAAATTCACAGTTTCCTCATTTATTTTATTTGAAATTCAACCATTTCGATCTTTTTGTTTGGAAACCAAATATTTAGTTAAACTATTCACATCTTAAGGTGAAAATCAATTTCAGTCATCACAGGTCTTCTCGTATTCAAATTTTTTCTTTAAATTTACACAAATTCGACACATTTTCCTAATTTTTCCCGTTTTAAAGAAAATTCCCATTTGCACCATTTCCTTTGTTTGTAAATTCAACTATATCCATCTTTTTGTTGAAAACCAAATATTTACATAGTGAAAAATTCACTTCTCAAGGTAAAAATTAATTTCAGTAATCCTCACCTATTTGACAAAACTTTTTCTGATCATTAAAATAATTGGAAATTCATTATCTTTTAAAACTGAAAATATTTTTATCTTATACTTTCAATTTTTAAAAATCTATTGAATTCTTTTATCGTTAAATTACTTTTTTTCCTTTTAGCCAAATTGTTGTGTTCTGTTGGTTTAAGTTAGCTTCAATTTTTGCTCACCTGTTTTTACGTAAAAAAAACACATGTTGTTACCTTTTGCTTCCTCGTAGAGGAAGCTTTTCTTTGATGATAATAGGCACTGTAATGACTGTAATTTTTTTTTTATAGAAAATTCTCTTTGTTGGTTGAAAATTCAACACTTCTATTTTGATTCCAAATTGAACTACTTTGTTGAAAATTATCTTTTATCGTAGAAAATTTCAACTTTTAGCTGATAATTCGGAGTGATTTCCGGTTTAAAAAAAACTTTTTCTGATAATTCTAACAATAGGAAATTCATATATAATCTTTGCTGAAAATATTTTTAGTTGATACTTTCAATTTTTTCAAATCTATTGAATTCTTTTGAAATCCTTAAAAAAAACCTTTAAAAACCCTTTCAAATTCCTAGTAATTTTTTTAAATCGCTTAAAAAGTTTTTAAATCTTTGAAATTTTGTAACGTTTCTTCAAAATTCTTGAATCTATTTTGAATTCTTTTGGAATCCTTTCAAATTCTTTTAAATCAGTTTAAATCTCTTTAAATTCTTTTAAATCCTCTAAAGCGCTGTAAATGGTCTGAAATTAATTAACATCTTTAAAAATATATTAAAATCTCACGAAATCTCTTCAAATTCTCTAAAATTTCAAGTCTTTTAAAATTCATTAAAATCACTTGAGATCTCTAGAAATATCTTGAAATTGTTTTAAATAAATAAAAATTTCATGTTGATATGAAATTGTCTTGAATTCTCTATAAATTCTTCTGATTTCGCCTAAAATTTTCTTAAATTCTTTTTGAATTTAAATTTTGCGAAAATTAAAGTATTTAGTTTAAAATCTATTTTTTTATTGAAAAGAATCCCAGTTTGGTGATATTTTAGTAGATTATTCTCACTATTTGTAAAATTTACATCATATCCACGAGAGTAGCAGGTTCTTTCTTCTTTTTACTCCTCACAATTCAAAACAATCTAATTTTTGTTTTAAAAAAAGGCACCTTATTTTTTTTTATCATATGGACTGTAAGGTCTGGTAACAAGTAATAAATAACATATTAACACCTATCCGCCGTCACCAAAACTATAAATATTTGTTTTTTAATTAAGAGGAAAAGTGTTTACTATATTTCTCACACATAAATGAGTGCAAGCTTTCAACCAGGTTAAGGTTTTTTACTCTTTATAATTATTTTATTTGTAAAAATGAGCTGTTTAAAGTATAGTCTTTTAATTTCTATTTTCACATAAAACATAATTTAATAATTAATGTTAAAATCTCTAAACGAAAGTGCTCATAGAGACCGACAGTCTAAATTTTAACTTGCATTAAGTGGTGGAAGTTTTCTGCCATTGATGCAACTGACATTTCAATTATATGCACTTAAAAAGTAAGTTACAGACATTCGAAAAGTGCATATACAAGAGTTTCATGATAGCCGTTGTATGCTTCAGGCAGTTACGTATCCGGTTGATCTAACATAGTACGCTTAAAAGAAATTTCAATATTAATCTACATTAATTCAAATTCTATACTCTGAAGACTGAAATTTAATTTTCTCTCAACAATGGAAAAATTCTTCGAGTTTTTAAAAACATTATTGAAGAGTGTATCAAAAAATTACTGAAACAAATTTCATTGCAAATGATTCTAACCCTGAAATCTAATTAAAAATCTTGTTTCTTTTAATAAAATAGCTCTTGTAATAGATTGTATAGAAAAACCTGAATACGCAGAAGGATTTCATAAAAAAAACTGAAAAAATCCTGAATACAAGAGAAAGTTCCCTAATGCTGGAATGATATAATCACAAAACTAGGGTTCACTCCGTGCTCAGTTTCATGAGAAACTTTTTCATTTGGGTAAAAAAAAAGAACGAGAAGTACGGAGACAAAGAAAAGAAGTGAAAGGCTTAAAAAAAGAGAAAGAGGAGTCGGATGTAGAGATGAATAGAAGCCGTAGAGGGAATAGTGTTTCGAAAGGATCTCTCGAGGAAAGAGAGGAAAGTACTCTAATAATGAACCATTCAGTTTCTCGCGTAGATCGCAGGCAGGTGGGTGTATATATAACTATATAAGTTTGCAGACAGGTAGGTTGTAGCCTATAGGTCGTTGGGTATCCTCAGGAGCATTCAGACCGGATCCCGAATCCAACAGAGTTCGGTCTCCGGTTTACAAGCGCACTCTATTCTAACTCCAATGCAAAATGATCCTGCCGCAGGAACGGCATCAGTTCTCATCAAAATCGCCATCTCTGAGAACTCATCTCAATCTTGCTGAGCTCGCTTAATCCTGAGACTGAATGTCGATGCTAGTATCTTCATCTTCAGTCTATGACTCTCTAGTCTCATTTCCACGGCACTGTTCGCTCGTAAGGAAGAACAGGTACTCCAAGACGAAGAAAACCAAGACAAGTCAAAATGTGGAAGCTTCAGAAGAAAATCGGAATCCTACAATTCAGAATTCTCAATTTTCTGAAAAAAAAGGAGGTATCAAGTCTTCAGAATATAGGAATCCCAGACTTTTGAAAATTAAGGACCTAATTGATCCTAACTTTTCATCCGTGTCAACTTTTCCAGCAAAGCTCAGGACTAATTAGGAAGTTTCCAATTGCTGCAGGGAATTTGGGATTACATATTTGATTAGAAGCTAAAAAGAGAACTAATGCGAATTATAACATTTTTTGATTATTAAGGTGTATGTTTAATTTCAGCAAAGGTATGAGTAATTTGATAAGAGAAAAACGTTTGTATACTCAGCGGATAAGAGAGAGTGGTTTACTCTACAAGTCTACATGTTCGATCCAAACAACGAAATACCAGTTTCGTCCAACTGAAAACTCGCATAACGTGTCGTGATAGCGAAAAAAGCAGAACAAGTTGGTGGTTCGTTTCTTCTTTTTAATTTCTCCACACGGACCGCAGTATGTCGTTTATCGCTTGGAATATAAACGCTTCATCGAGGCGGAGTATTGTACATTTAAAGAAAAAAGGGTTGCTGCTTGTGGGTTGAGAGCAGCATTACATGCCATTTTGCAGAGAAGGATAAGCCATTGCATTCCACTAGATTTACGATGTTCAATCTTCCGAAGCAAAACGTTTCAAGGTCCAATATTTTTTGCCAACACTCCACTTATGCTATATTTTTCACTTTCATCGCAAATCGATCAAATAATCTATACCTATTGCTAATGACAAGGTAGAATTCAAGATCTTAAAGAATCTGAATGGGTTTCATGTACAAATTAGGATTGAATCACATTATTAGACCTTGAACTCTCTAACACTTTATAAAGGTATTGATGATTCTGATAATTAAGTTTCACAATACGCTCGTTCATCAACAGACAACATTTCCCATACCATTCTGAGAGATCTAAGTGACCAAGACCCCTTTCTTTTATTTTTCCAAATGAGAGGGTCACTTCGTTTATTATGCAAATTTACAGGTTGTACGACGAGTGGAGGTTGCGAAAGCGTGACGATGGTAGTAGATAATCATCTCGTATAGTTGAAGTCATCCTCATTAAAACGTCTACCATATCGAGTCGATAGATTTTCCAAGTAAGTGCCTACCGGTTTTCGGACGGCCTTGTGCGCAAATACTCTCTACTATATATATGAGCTTTTAGTTAGATTATATCCTCAAAGTAAATAAATGGTCATGGTATCACTCTCAGAATTGTATTTTATACACGAAAATTCCTCATAGGTGGAATTTATAATTCTGTATTTATTCTGTACCTATATACAATCTACTAATCCTGAATATGCCAGAAGTTTGAATTTTCAAATGAACAAAAATGAATAAATGTAAATGTCTCAATATTCAATATTTTATGTCTCTGCTTTAAAATTAACCAATACAAAAATTCATTCATTTGGACGTTCAGCACGTCATCCATATAATCCTGGCACTTTAAATTGAAAACTTTCAAACCTTGAAGGGCGTTAAATCAAATGTCATTTATCGTTTTGAAAACTATCCATTCCCTTTAGGATTTCTCTGTCTCGCGTACGGCATGCTGTCCAGTAATGGGAGTCGAAAGGTAGAAAAAGAGTTGAGCTTCTCTTGGTTTCGTTTGACGCTATGAATTCTACCTGTCTGTTTCTCCCTTTATCTTTTTCACTTCACTCTTAGAGCACTGGAGAGGGACGTGTAGAGGGGTGTAGAGACATGTACAAACTGTACGATTGTACAATGTACATGTGTGTGGAAAGTCTTCCAGAGATAGCTGCTGCTGTATAGTATGTACGTACATATGAGACTAAAAGAGACGAGGGACTACATATAAAGGTAATGGTACATCGAAGTGAAAATGGAAATTAATAGGGACGACGTAAAAAGGCAGGCTCTGCGCTACGTCAAAGTAGAGTGTACCATAGAGTGACTCTACTTTTACCATCGGTTCATTTATTTCCTCAAGTCGTTGTCTGGGATAAAAAGCAAATTATTAGCAGAAGTGCACCGTAAAAGCGTCCTCCAGCAATTTGTTCTCTTTGATTCCTCACTGCATAGAACTTCATAGCTCTGTAAAATAAAGTGTGTGTGGAGTTTTATGAATTAAACTTCTCTTGCCCATAAACATTTAAATTTTAATTACTGTATTAATCATGGAAAATTTTCTGACCACTCTTCTTTCTGTAAACACAAAGACACATTAGGATGGTTGTTTGAAGTTTGAGCTGCTTTGTGATTTCTCCCTATGGAATTCGGAATTGGTTACTCTTCCTTTTATGAAATACAATATGAAATACAATATAATTGTGAAATAATTGTTTCAAAATGAGTTATATAGTAGCATATATCACTGAAAACTATAAGAGTTTAAACAAATGAGGAAGATGATTGTTATATCAGAGACATTCTAGACTCCACTCAGCCGATTCAGACTGTGACAAGGGGAATTTGCTATCAAAATTACAGCTGATGGAGAAATGAGGATTATTTATCAGACAAATTTCACACCGCATATATATATGCAAAACTGGGTCACCTTTTCAATCGACCTTTTTACTGAAAGGAAACACTCGATATGACACATCCGTTTTACAACTTTGCATTATGAATAAATTCACTCAATTTACAATCGATTACTTTTCGACTTTCTATCTGTGACATGCTGCAATTATTATCTCTTTATAGACAATAACATGCATTCATTTAAATAACAATTTACCGTATGTGAAACAAGAGGCCACGGTAATTGAGCCAAATTGAAAATTGCAATTCAAATTTCGTTGGTTTAATATCATAAAGCGTCACCCTTTGAGCATATACCACCTTTAAATTAATGTTTCATTACCAAAATTTGTTTCTGGCGGGTGAGCTTACATTAAAAAAGGTTTCAACGTTATACTATTACAAAGGAGCCGTCATTAAAATCCTGCCACGCCGTTCCAAATTTGGATGCTGTTATTTGACGTAGGTCGAACAGGAATTTCGTGCTTACCCCTAAAGCGGTTTCTATATTAATACAGTTAACTACATATACCTTTTTGTTGAAGAATTGTTTTTCTAATCACTTATAATACCCTCTAAGCCTTCCAATAATCAGTCACGTTAATAATAATGATACGTTTTGGTTCCTAAAATGTGCAGTTCAGCTCTCCTTTCTAGTTAGATTTATGAAAATGCGTTTTTAAATGCAATGTATATGAAATAACTTTTCTCTCAAAGTTTAAAAAAAAATTTCTTAGAGGTTTTTCTTATACCTTTTTACTTTAAAGAATCTTCATTTTTATTTAATACGAACACAGGAAACAGAAACTTTAATTTTCGAAAACTACCCATCCAATAAGATAAAAATTGTTACTCGAATGATTGTCAACATTCGACAAAATTTTTCCAGTTAAAGAAGAAACTTTTTATAAAGTTTTACTTTTGCGAAGATGAATATTACGCGATATTTAATAAGATTAAAAACGATTGAAGAGTTCTGAACATTCAAATGAACGATGAAAAAAATGTTCTTTTTGATTTTTTTTTCTGGTGGGAATAGTTTGTGGTGACTTATAAAATTAGATTGAAAAAAATCCCAAACTTTTTAATTACGGGGGTGAAAAACCACCCCTGGTCACAAAATCGAGTTAAAAACCAAAAAGGACGCCACCTACATGAATTCATTCTACTTGAACCTGTGAAATTTTGTTTTTTTTTCGCTCTCTCACGGAAAAGTAACTTTAATCAAAACTGGTGCAAACACCGGCTTTGCTGCGACCAACTTTTACGCGGTAGAAGTTCCCAGTTACAAACATACATACTTCAACACTTTGGCCACCTGAGTTTCTTAAAGCCGCGTTAATACTCCTTCCAGTTTTCTTGATTCCGGTAACTTTCATGTTATACTTAAACTACAAGCTTGATACGCTCGTTTATGATTTTTAGCGACCACTTGAAGCTTCCGTAAATATAACTCGGCAAGAAGCGAAAGTGCACTGTGACACGCGAGAAAGCCTCCATTTCGTGAAAAGTTGGAAAACACTGGCTTGTGATAACCCCTCATGGCTAGACGTGAAATCTTGATAAAAATATTTCCGTCCAATAAACAATATGTCACAGCATGCTTTATCTGCATCTGCATCTATAAAAAACCTTTTAAGGCATTGCTCAATTATTTTTACTGCTTTTATACGACTATACCAAAACTTGAAATCCACCATCGATCAGAAGCACGTTTCATTATCCTTTTACGAGTACCGCTAAATTTTATGCACGATATAAATTGGAGACTCGTATCCCTTGAGATATTCTGCCTTAGGGAAGGAATCTGAGATGAGCAAAGTTCATTTTTATTTCATATGATTAAAGGTTTAAGATTCAGTAATTGAAGTCAGTAGGTATTGAGTACACTACGTTAATTAACTTTTTTTATATTGTGGTACTAAAAGGTGTTGCATGATACATCATTTTGGAATGATATGAGTTCAAAGCTTAATAATTATGAGGGGGCCCTTTTGAAAACTTTTTATATTGATAAAAGTTGCAGTTGAGTCTTTTTCATTGCAAATGATTTGATGACTATTTTATTCATTCTAGTAGAAGAAAATACAGTTAGTCATAATATAGTAAGATGAAAAATATCTCCAGTGACCCTCAAAATCCGTTTTTATCGCTCAGGCTAAAGCTATACAGCTGGCGGATTCATTGTTAGAATAAATACAATGCATTTCACTCAGTTATCCGACGTTCTGCCAATGAATTAATTTCTATTATTCAGCTATCTCAGAATACGCTCTTTAAATTGGAACTGTGTCCATTGGATAAAATCATGAATTTGAATAAAGTTTCTATGCAGACAGAATAGTTCCTATTTTATAAAGATTGTATATCAAATTTTGAGAATGAAACAGCAAATGAATCATTAAACCAGTTATACTGCAATCTATGAATTAATGACTAAGCAAAATGGCGGAAACTGAGCCCTCTAGACACGAAATCGATAAATTATTTTCAATTAAAAAATTATAAATTCCATATATTCCATATACTTGTAATCTATACAATAAATACTGAAGCAGTGTTTGACCGACTTTTTAAATTTAAATAAAGTGATATATTGTTAATTATATTTGTATTAAGTGAGCTGCTTACCCCTACTTCCTCTATAGGGCAAACATCCCATAAGTCATTTATATACTCCCGAGACTCGATGCATTCTCAGCCTCCGCATTGTGGACTCAATTATCCAGCGGAACATATATAACATACGTCTTTTAAATATTAACAAAAGATGAACGTATTAACATAGAAAATTTCTCTTAAGATTTTTTTTAATCTTAAAACTGGCCATTAGTGTAAAATTCTCTTTAAATTTACAAAAAATCAATATTTTACTTATTTTTCCCTTTTTAAGGATTCCTCTTTCTTCTCCTGTTTTCAACAAAATTCCTATTTTTTCCTTCCCTTGGTTGGAAATCCACTATATCCATCTTTATGGAGTCTCGTATCAACCCTTTTCCCCCTATTTCACCTATTCTAGGGATTTATTACCTTTTCATCTTTGTTCAATTGAACCACTCGCAATCAAAAGGGATACGCCTGGATTCAGCCTGGGAATAATTGTCCTGGGTGTTAAATTAAAAAATCTTACGAATTTTAATTTTAAAGACTCATATTTGTAGTAAATTTCAAGGCGCATCTTTTTTTCCTTTTTCAAAACTTTATAGCTTTTGTAGTTTTTGAGGAGATTGGTAAGAAGTGGATTTTTTGAAAACCAAAAATTCCCATCTTTTTTCACTTCAACTCACATTAATTTAGCCAATTTTCAGAATTTTTTGATTTTATCAATACTAAAGGACGTGCTTAAGTCTTCTGAAACTATCTAAGAAAGAAAAACGAAAATATTGTAATAAACAAAAAGGTGTTAATTTTGTTTGAGATTGTCAAAATCATGAATTTTAAACTTAAGCGCTCCGTTTAGTGAGCGAATTTTAAGCTACGGAAAACTTCCCTTGAGAAAGTTGTTCATTTAGGTTCAAAGAAGTTTTCTGGAAATTTTTAGCTCAATTGGATTATTACTTCAAAAATTATAAATGTTTTAAAATCCAAGCGGCAATCTTGACGCTGCTTTATCCGTCTTAACCTTCATGTCACGTGTTTTAGGGTAGGGTCAAGATTGCCTCTTGGATTTTTAAAAAATTCATAATTTTCGAATTATTAATCCAATTGAGCTAAAACTTTCTAAAAAACTTCTTTGAATCTTAATGAACAACTTTTTCAGTGGGGGATTTCCGTAGCTTCAAAATCGCATGCTAAACGAAGCGCTGGAAGGTTGAAATTCATGATTTTGGCAATCTCTCAAAAAAAAAATTAACACCTTTTTGTTTATTACAATATTTTCGTTTTTCTTGCTCAGGTAGTTTAAGAAGATAATTAGATAGTTGAAGATAGTTTCCTTTAGTATTGATAAAATAGAAAAATTCTGAAAATTGGCTAAATTAGTGTGAGTTGAAGTGAAAAAAGATGGGAATTTTTGGTTTTCAAAAAATCCACTTGAAATTTTCTATAAATATCAGTCTTTAAAATTAAAATTCAAAAGATTTTTAATATTGACACTTAGGACAATACTTCCCAGGCTGAATCCAGAAATATTTATATTTTATACTTGCAATTTTTAAAAATCTTTTCAACTCTTTTGAAATCACTAAAAAAACTTTGAAAATCTTTTCAAATTCCTATTAATTTTTGTAAATCTTTTGAAAAGTTTCCAAATTCTTTGAAACAGTTTTAAATTACTTATTGTAATAAAATCACTTGAAATTTCATGAATTCTTTTAAATCCTGTAAAATTTCTTCAAAATTCTAAAACTCTTCTGAATCCTTTCGAACTGCCTTCAAATTCTTATAAATCATTTAAAATCTCGTAAAATATTTTGAAATCCTTTAATTTTTTCAAATCAATTAAAACTTAGAATCCTTTTAAATCTTTTGTAAACTTCACAATTCCCTTTAAATTCCTTAAAATCATTCACAATATTTTAATATCTTGATAATTTTAAAAAGAAATCTTTTTAAATCAATTCAAATTCTTTAAATTCATGTTGTGCTAATTGTGTGTGTGTTCTTACATATTTTGCAGTGTGGCTCTTTCTTTTCTGCATTCTTCTCTATTACCTTTGATCGTTTTATAGTACATACGTGCTTATATGTTTAGCTTTGGTTTTGCTTGGCTATAATTATGCCATCTTATGATCATTGATATTCTCACCAAATGTATGTGCGACGAGGTAGGATTAATGGATTTGAACGATATAATGGGTACCCTAACTCTTATGCCAACACTCACAATTTCAATCATTTTCACCGAAACTTGGCATGTCCTCCTGTCAATCTACATTAGAATCAATATGATGAGTCCATATCATCGCTCTTGTAATTTTTTTCGCCCCCTTGGCGAACCTTTAATTCCATTAATATAATTTATCGCTTTTATATTTTAAATTTTCCTCTGAACAAGTTCACAAAATCTTCCAGTCGTGGATACGCAAATTGCCATAGAAAAAATATAAAACTATCTAATGTTCAAAAAGAAAGGTACCTTATGAGCGACAAAAAGTATCCTATGTACCCTAATTTTTTTCTCATAGGGATTGTGGGTCGTGTAATATATAAGATTAGCCTGTGTCAAGAATTTCAAGGTCTTATTAAAATGTCCCATGGATAAAATGCTAAAATAGCACCCATTGAAATTTTATCAGGCATTATTAGCTCATTGGTAAAGCAATCCATTGATCGATAGTCGAATCGGTTTATAGAGGATTCCCATGCATCCTCGCACATTGCATCGGTATTCGCGAGAGATCGATTCGCGTGCCCCTTTTGAGGTGAGAATTTGCATGAGCAGAATACCCATACGCCATTGTGCTAGTGTATGAATTCGGTGGCGCGCACACATGTTCACGAACGTCCAGCGGGAAACCGAGAGCATAATTCAATTAGGCGACATGGTAATAGCGTCTACATGCATATATTTTAGGAAGTTGAACGCGATATTGATCTGCTACATGCGTCATCCTACCGTGTCTGTCCACTTTACTTTATTATTCTCTAAATGCGTGATCGCCGGTGACGAAAGTCGTTATAATTTTTATATCGTGATAAAAGTCGAACTATACATGATTTATATAATAGAATAAAAATCTTTTAATTAGGCTATAACGCTCTTAGAAAATGTGTCTCAAATCACTTTTTGATAACAAGAGTATTGAGTATTTCTCAATTAGGCGTTATTGTGCGTCATTATGAGTTCTTCAGATATTTAAGTCTTATGAATTATTTATTCCTTGTTCTTAAAATATGTAATGTAAAATTCATGTATTCAATTTTGACAATTCAATTTAACTTATTGAAGATATTATCGACATTCGTTTTCGTTTTCGTTTTCGTTTTCGTTTACAATACAAGTCGTGAACGTTTGCCGGAAAAGTCTCCAATTTGCCTGACGTGGAGTTCAATAGAGATCATATTTTCACAACCTTCTTTCAATTTTAGTGCATGCCCACTGTTGGCAAGCCTCGGCTAAGCTCACTTCTAGTTTGGCAACTAGCCAAGTCCACGGTATTCCCCAGAGATTGAACCTACTATACATATCTGACTGCATAGTACGAGTCTTTAATGATAAATCAAGACCGCCTTAGAGTACCGAAGTAGTAGATTCGTACCTGGCGCCCAGAGGAATTGGTACTTCTATAAACCAACAAAGGCTATTTATCTGCCCACAAAAACTGTTAGCTGTAAATCGTTCTGGCTTGGGCAAAATCTTCTCAGAATATCGCATATAAGCAGGATTAGTCAATTATTAAGTAACTTTCGCTTTCATCGTTTTAGCGGTTTTCATCGCCACGTTAATATCTCAAAATCATACGAGGAATTAATCTAGAATCAACAAGTGAATGGAAAATTTAGCATATTCCTTCAGGATTTTGGAGTTGTGAATTTTTCTTACCTAAAATGAATTAATTTTTACTATATTTATTGAAAGAAACTAATATTTATAGCAGAATAGATTTTCATTTTCTCTTGTGCAATAAAAGTTCAATTACTTCTTTTTTGAGTTTGACCGACATTCTTTTAAAAAGTTGATTCCAAGTAATCCGAGAATTTCAACAAAGGCGAGTGAGTTTAATTACAGTAACAAGATGGTATCCTGGCGAACGTGTTCGCGTATCCGCGACTTTTTATTTGTCACCATTCCACACTGCACGTGTTTTAGCACATGTAGCAGAATATAAAAAGACTGCGAAAGAGCACGCAAACTATATATATTTCTTTGTCCGATGTCACGCTGGTAGTAACTATTCCTATCAGGACGAAAAAAAAAGGGAATGAAAAGAAAAGGGAATTTATCACAATCTAGGAGTGGAAAATAGATTTCCTCTTAAAATAATATTCCAGTTACGTGCACAATTCTTTTTGAAACTTGCGTGTAAAGAAGCAACAAGTACAGGAATGACATTTAGATAAACGAAATTACCTGAATAGCGCTCTGAGATTTAACCCAAAGACAAATGCTCCTTCTTAATGCAAAGAATATGCAGTAGTAAAAAACAGTACATTTTAAATGATAAATGTACGTAACATATTTCATTTTATGGAAAATAAAGTGTAAGTTGTTTTATTCTCTAACTTTTTTAAAGGGCACTAGCACATTACATTTTACTGACTTTTTCATTCATTTCGCACATAAAATGTTCGAATTTACGCGCTGACGACACATGTTCCAAGAGAATTGCGTGTCGCACGCCTACGACAAATTATATCTAGAAAGTTATATGACGGTATGAGTTAATGAGTGGTTACTGGTTACTGTACCCAAAAATTATTCTTACTTAAAAATGGTTATATGAGTTTTCATATTTTTTGGAATTCTATCTCCTATATCTCTTCGAAATCGAGAAATTATAATCCTTTAGAATTCTCCTTTTATGTTAAAATGTTTTCAAGAAAATTTCCTCTTTTATTTGGTTGGAAATTTAACTTCATATATCCATCTTTTTGCTTGAAAACCAAATATTTATAATTGTAGTTAAAAATTCATTTCTTATGATGAAAATTAATTTCAGTCATCACAGGTCATTCTTATTCAGTTTTTTCACGTATTCTGGGAATCGTTACCTTTTCACCTTTGTTCAGTCTTTTAAAGCTGAAAATATTTCAAATTCCTAGTAATTTTTTTAAATCGCTTGAAAAGTTCTCAGATTCCTTGAAATTACTTTAAAATCACTTGAAATTTCTTAAAATAACTTGAAATTTTTTAAATCAATTACAGTGCATGTTGATATTAAATTGTCTAGAATTCCTTTGAATTTTGCTAAAATAGAAATATTTAGTTTAAAATTAGAGGTGTGCATCCGTCTGATCGAATTTTCAGTGCAAATTGGTACCTTTTTGGCCACGTTTAGAACCCTGAATTTCTCGAAATTGAGTTTAACTCTAGAAGAAGAAGCTTCAATTGCTTTCTAGAATTAAACTCAATTTCGAAAAATTTAATTTTCTAAACGTAACTAAAAAGGTTATACCAATGTACCATACACTAACTAACATTTTGGGATTATTCTAGTTATTTATAAAACTAATTTCCATAAAAACAACAACAGTAGCAGGTTTTTTCTTTCTTATTGCTCCTCATATTGATGTTACTGTACAAAATTACAAATTACAAATGTGTTTCTGAAAGTATATAGAGCATAATACTCATAAGTTAAATTCCATTTTGAATTAAGAGGTGCGAGAGAGATAATATACTTATTTCAAGAAATGTCCAAGTTCAGAACTTACGAGGTACCAGCTAGCATATATCTACGGTTATGACTCCATTTTCATATAACTATAACTTTTCCACTCTACGTGCCTGGCATAGTATTCTTTGATCCTTAGTATTGTCTAACACAATGTCGAAGACAATTTGGCCTTAAGAAATTCCGCTTCACTGTCTTCTTATATAAAATCTCCTTTAAAGCTATTGGTTCCAATGTCCTGGAAAGTTATTTCTTTAGAATAGATAGAGGATTTAAATATATTGATCTAGGAAGAATATTTGATTTTTGGCTATTATGATGAAAGCTTTTGTGAATTACACATCTCACATAACTGATCTTGCCTGCAACCCTTGACATTATAGGTATCATGGTAGAATTTCTACTTGGGATGAAGTTTTAAATATTGAAGACGAAGGCATGCTTTAATGTCAGCACATTGTAGGAATTGAATACAATCTCATCGCCGATGAAACTGAGTTCCAAATCTGCATCTCGAGATTATCTTACGATAGAATCGATTCACAGTAGAAAGGTAATCTCCTTCACAAGATAGCAGTAAACACTTTCAATTCGTGCTTCATGCTGTTTTCGATCCTAATTTATACGATATGGAGCAACTGCAGATGGCATGCGCTACATAGTGATTTCAGTAGATACCACTCGCGATTTGATTACGAAACTCGAAGGGTCCATCCCTAACTTAAAGTTTTGAAATCTAATATATCTGCCATGAAATCGCGGTTCTACTTCAGATTATATCCGGGCAACTATACTATCATACTGTTCACCACACAGCACACCAAATCCCATAAGCTTTGAACTTTGATCGATTTTCTATAGGTTGTAAGGCCAATGTAATGACGGAGTTTCTAATCAAACACAGATAAGAGAATGTTTGCACTAATGTAATCTAGATAAAGATAAATATTAGTCCAGTACCATATATTGTACGTTAATCAAATAATTTCTTGACACTCAGATGAGATTCTGTTATTTTGGTATTGTCTCCTTGGGTATATGATATAATATAATTTTGTTTCAATTTTGTTTATTGAGCAAATAATATTGTGCTCCGATAAAGGAAACAATTTTCGAAAAGTAGACAAGTTTTCTTTTCTCATTCTTTAATTTCTTCTTTGTTGTTTGCGACTCGAGTCCTGGCACGTGACGTTGAACTGTTTTCAAACTTTTGATTGTAACAATTTAGAGGGATTTCAACTCTAAACTCAATATTCTAAAGAAATGTGGAGGACATGAAATAAACTCCACAATCGTTTTTACCCGAAAATTTTTCACATATATTCACATATATTTTAGTAATTCATTCGTATTCTTCATTTAATTAATTTACATTGTTTTTTATGTTTCAGGTAAGCGTTGACTGATGCATTCAATATCACTAATAAAAATAAGTATACTGAGGTAACGGTGAGTTTTTAAAACTTGAATTATAGTTGGCGACCAATAGGGAGGTATTGTCCTATATATTCAGCTGAGGTCCCTAATGTTCTCTATTTTTAATCGATATTTTACTTATTATTCTCATTTTTCTACTTCCCTTGGTTGGAAATTAATTTATATCCATTTTTTGGTTGAAAACCAAATATTTAGTTAAAAATTCTTCATCTCTCATGTTTGTAGAGAATTTCAAGGCACATCTTTTTTTCATCTTTCAAAACTTTATAGCTTTTGTAGTTTTTCATTTTTGAGATAATTGGTAAAAAGTGGATTTTTTGAAAACCAAAAATTCCCATCTTTTTTCACTTCAACTCGCGCTAATTTAGCCAATTATCAGAATTTTTCTATTTCATCAATACTAAAATACGTGTTTAAAGTCCCCTGAAACTATCTAAAGAATGAAATTCATGATTTTGGCAATATCTCAAAAAAAAAATTAACCCCTTTTTGTTTATTACAATATTTTCGCTTTTCTTTCTCAGATAGTTTCAGAAGACGTTAGTATTGATAAAATCGAAAAATTCTAAAAATTGGTTAAATTAATACGAGTTGAAGTGAAAAAAAGATTGGAATTTTTCGTTTTCAAAAAATCCACATTTTACCAATTATCTCAAAAACTAGAAAACCTACTAATTTGAAATCCTCTACGAAAATCTGTCTATAAAATTAAAATTTCACAGATTTTCAAAATTGACACTCAGGACAATTATACTTCCCAGGTTGAGTCCAGGCGTATCCCTTTTTGGTCGACAGTAGTTCAATTTGATTGCAAATATTGCATAATTGATTAATGAAAGATCTGAGAGATTATGCAAAAACTATTTTATTCGATAGATTAAATTTCCACTCTCAGATATAAAATTTTGATATAGTATTTCTTATGGAGCACCTATAAAATCGGAAATTCAGAGAATGAGATATTCTGGAAGGGTGATTTAGAAACCCGTCGACCGAGACCTAATAATAGGAAAAACATGTAAAAATTCAGAACAATGAGTGTCTATAAAAGTTCTTCTCCAACTCCACCTTCGCGAGTTTTTCATAGTTGTTGAAAAGAGCAAGCCCAGCGGGCAATTCGCGCAAAATTCCTCTTCGCGCGCGCCAGAAGAAGCTAGATCTTTGGAAAATCGAGCAATAACAATATAGTTTTCCGTTAAGCGACGACGCTTGCCCAATGAATTTTACTTGGCTCGCAAATTTTAACGGGCTTCGAGCTCGTTTTATGCCCAACGGCAACGATTTTCCCACTGCTATTACCTCCTTACGAAGACGATGCTTCGCGCGGCGGATATACTCGGATATCATCTACTTAAATACAAAGCACTTAATTTAGGTACGCTGATATTACCTTTTATTTCATACGCATGTTTCTTTCTATTATCGTGCAATATGTACAAGCCATACTTCCTTGTCCCATAAGCGACAGTGCGTTTAGATGCGACCAAGAAAACACCCTCTGATAAACTCCCTCAAGAGAAGTTTATTGCACAGACTTGCAAAACCGTAATACTATTTAGAGATAATTTATGCCTTCTTTAGTATTATTGTTCTCATTTTCACACTCTTTTCTTCCCTCCACGTTATTATTAAATTATTATTAAATTATTAAAAACCATTTAACATGTTACTTTAAACCACTGTCTTGCGTCTGAATATAATTTGTTCCTTCAAAAATGTAATTTCAGTTCAACTTTATTATTTTTATCACCAAAGATTGATGGACTTCAACTATACTACAAAAAAGTTGCTAAAAAATAATTATTAATAATTTGTGAGTCTTTTGCCTACACACCTACACTTAAATTTAACGCATATCAATCGGAAGCCTTAACCGTTACCATATTCTATTTTTGAAACTCAGGAAAAAATTGTCTGATATAAGGTGAAGCTCAACAAAATGAAAACAAGTCTGTTTTAAAGGTTTCTTTTAAAGGCTTATTTAAAATAATTACTTATTTGATCAAATAAGTAATTTAATCGATTGCACTATTTCTAATTATTTTAAATGGGCCAGTACTGCGCCGGTGGTGAACTCCGGCGGATTACAGAAATTTCTACCTGGGATATTTAAAAATTCAATTACTCTCACGAGCATTGCCAATTTTCATAAAATTATTGCCAGTGTTTTAAGACAAAATTAGGTTTTTTTTGGTAAAGTAACACTAAAAGCTCTTTTAAACCAAGCAGAAGAGTTCTCTGCATTGCAAGACGCTTGAGTAGGTTCATAACTTTTGAATGACTTGTTGTGGATGTTTTTTTCTCATAACTTGGTGTGTTTAAAGTCGACGCTTATGATGAAGAAACAGGAGTAAAGAAGGGAGGAGGGTTTGAGTAAAGTAGAATATCGTTCGCTTGCAGAGCAAGAAAATAAGGGCGTGTTTACACTGGACGTTTATTGCATGACGTTCAGAGGGTGTGAGGCTCTCGAAAAACATGTATATGAATATGTTTGTTAGTTTCAAACAGTGTATGTGTAACATGCATGTTTAAACACACACTGTATCACGTGCGAAGGAGTTGTGAAGACGAAAGAGATTCATTAAAATATTACTCTAGATGACTCGACGTTCTTCTCATAGCGAAAACTTGATGGATGATATTAAATATAGAAATAACAGTGTCTCGAAAGTAATATATTTATATGTTAATATGAATGTTTTCGCAGTCAAACTGAATTTCAAGTAATTTGTAGTCAATTTGTCAATAGAAAATAAAAATATTTGGTGACTGAATTAATGTAAATGTTTGTGAAATCAAAAAATATATTCTCAACATCAAAGAATCCGGTGACTTGACCTGACAATAAAAAGCAGCTCACTTAAAATTGAGAATAAAGAAAAAAAAAGCTGCTAACAAAAAAGTTAAAAGGATTAACGTATGAAACACATGCCGCTTATGTTAAGGTCTAGTTTACATACAGAGTATCTAAAAAAGACGCGGGTGGGTGGAATAAATCCTGGCAAAATGGGATATCGCGTAGGCGGGCTGATGACCAAATGTTTCCTTCGAACTTGATAATAAACGACTCAGGAGGTCTCACTGGGAATGGAAGAAGCGACATACTCGTTGTGGGAACGAGCCAAAGCCTCGGGTGTAGTATTGCAAATTAGGAGAGAGACGCTGACCGAAAAAAACCGGCTTCTCCACTTCTTGGAATCACCGGGTCCGAATTTTATTCCCTGCTACAGTTTCTACAGATTACTGGGTACGTATGGACCAAACTGGCCCAAAGACGTGGGAAGCTTCAGTCCCAAGAGTCTTATTACGAATTATTATGTAAAGCAAGTTATATATGCAAATTCTGCTAACAAGATTGAGAAAAATATATCCACAACGCTGATTCGAAAGTTTGAAGATTGAGTGACAATATCACAAAAAAAAGAAGGATAAAGCTTACATCGATTTCAGTTTAAAAATTCGTATGGATATCAGGACATCAAATCTGGTGTCTTAATTTATAGCTCAAACTTACTCATACTCTGCTGTTTTTCGTATTGCTGCTAAGGACACAGAAGACGACGGTTTTTATTAAATCGTAGGATAAACTTTCGACAAACAGCACGTATAAACTTTAACCGCAGAAAATTTTATCTCCAACAAAATTTAACTATAGTTTAACTATAGTTTAACTATAGTTTA
>JAUESI010000018.1:15793-40995 GCA_032275145.1 Synergus laeviventris | reverse complement strand
AAAAATTATTTTTAAAAATTGATGGGTGGTTAGCAATGATAGGATTTGTATTTTCGAATTCGGTTTTTGGTATATGAAGAGCACGAAATTAGTCCGAAAACCCGGTATGATTGGATTTCAAATTTTTTATGTTTTTATATACTGCAGGTGCTAGCTTCTCGAGCACTCAGCACCTCCACCTACATTTTTGTTTTTCTGATAGAAATGAATGAGCCCAAAAATCGACAGTACAACCTAAAATGTTGATATTCCGTTGTGGAGGTGCCACAGCTGAACGCAGCTAAAACATCTGACTATTCTTGAAATTTTTAAGTTACCAAGAAATTATGATTTTTACCTTATTGTCATGTTTCGATACTTTTATACTCAACGCCTCGAATCTAATAAATTTATATTTCTGAAAGCGTGAAGCATGCTTTGAGAGGATTTAACTTGAAGTGTGGGAGGGAAGTGAAGTTTTGAGATTGATCGAGTAGAATATCGGACTAGCCGTCTGTCCAGTAGGAAAACATAGGAGGGACGTTGGTTTCCGTTAAGTGGTAAGGTTAGCCTGGGTTAGGTCATGTTAGGGTGGTTTAGGGTTCAGAGGAGAGAAGCACCAGTTGGTACCGGGGGAGACGGTGAGGCTCGGTTCTCGCGTGACCCGATGATTCACAGAACCCTGTTCTGCCTGGCTGCCAACTGTCCTACCCTTCCAACCACCTTATAATTCCCCAACATTTACAGTCACCTCACTGACAATTCGCATAGCTCGGTACCGCTTCCTAGAGTCATAGCGCATCGAAGCAAACTGATCGATCCAATTCAAAAGCATAAAGCAAATTCGTTATCCAATTTGTTATTTGTTATCCATGTTAACTTAAATTTTATGAATTCAAAAGAATTCATGTGCAGAGTTGATATTCTGATAATAACTTTCATCTCTTGTAATCAATTATTCAGTTCATATTATCAATCTTTCAGTGCTCATCTCAAAGATTCACTCCATAGAGAAAGTAATTAATTTATGACTTCGTTCCGCCCATGTTTTTCATCACCATGATTATATATTCCACTTCTTCATGGTGTATTAATTACAGCGTTTTCAGTTAGGATAACTATTCTCCGTAACGTATTCTTGTGTTTTGAATAATTAAATAATTTGTGTAGAGGTACTCAGGTCGAATAAAAGACCTATGCATTCTGATGGCTGTTAATTACACTGTGAAAGTGGCAGGATAATCGACATCTCTGAACGAAGTACAGCAATTTATAGAGATTTATGTTTGTTTTCTGTAAATTAAGAGTACTAATTACACCTTTCTCTAGTATAATACTTCTTCCGTGACATTAGCATGATAATGATTTCTCGTCTGTTTTCTACTGATGGTTCGCTAACGTTCCTCTCACTCTCATTCTGCAGACTGTGGATAAAATCACAAAACAAAGCTATACCTTCACCCACCCATATTTCTCTTGTTCCTTTCTATATCGTGGTCTTTTCACGTTTGTTTCTACTGGTTTCTCTTTTTTCTGAACCATTTTCTGCACCACGGAGGCTACACTGCAGACTGCTCTGGAGATTAAATTATAACCACTTAACTTTTCCTTCTTGTACAATCATTTTGTTTGGCTAGTAAAGCGGAAATAGCGTTTCCGCGAATTTCATGAAATCACGGAACACTGGAGCTGAGCATTCGCCAATCTTCTCCAAGTTTACTCACTATTTGCTCAGGCTGTTATGTTTGAAACTAAACTAGATGAACTTAAAGTAGTACATCGTGCTCAGTCACACATTTTCTTTCTAAGATACCTTTACGCCAACAATATAAAAGAATCAAGGAGAATCTACTCAAAAAGTTTATAGAATAAAATTTTGTTTTGAATTTAAACAAAAGTAAAAATTAAAGGACAACAACCTTCGTGGATTTAACTTAGAGAGCAGAAAAAGGTGTGATTCCATTCATGCACAATGTGTATATTTATTTTTTCTGTAAAAGTAGAAATTTCCAATGATTAAGCACAGTTCGAGTCAGTCATCCATGTACGTCGAGTGATAACGGAAAAATACGATGGCTTTGTTCAGCACAGATTTGAAAAGCACAGGTGCGTACAAACATATGTACGAGTTGTACACCATACCACTAACCAGAAAGTGTGATAGATGGGGCCACAAGTATTATCGACATTGCGCTGCTGATGACACTTCCGCCACCCTACTCTAAAATGACTCCGACGAACCATAATATGATGAGATCCACTAACCAAATTTTCATCATTTTGATGCATGCATATTGATATCCATAGCAACATTGATATCAGATTAAACTTTGCTCTAATATTCTCATTTCTGGACATGTATCATCAACAAAGCGATTTCTGATAATTTGATTCTTTAAATTTGATGTTCGAAAGGGATTGAACTATTTGAATGAAAGTAGTAGAATCTTGGGTATATTGGCATTGGTACTATGGGGATGGAAGATTGAGTCACAATGGGCGACGGACAAAAGGGTCCTAGAAAGAGGATGCTGAGAGATAAGAAAATGCAAAGAAGCGAAACTTTGAATAGGTCACACCCTGTTAGAACGAAACCTATTCAACAGCGATAACGTACCCTACCTACCTGGCAATCAACCCTCAAAAGTACCCAATCTTCTGAATCATAAAAAAAGTCAAAGTAGCTCAAACACGTGTACCTATATAACATTCAAATTTCAATTTATGTGAAAAAATATAATGGAGAAGTATAAGGACTTGCGTATACCTTGTTTTATCTGAACTTCAAATCTGATTACAAGAGTTGATTTTTAGCTCTTTAGTGAAATGAAAAATCAATACTTAACCAGCATTCCATTCCATCATCGTTACTGTTTCATGATTAATCATGTGATGCCGCTAGAGATGCTTCCAGCATGCAATTAATTATATTCAGCCATACATTTCCTCTTCTGGTATAAATTGCATGCTTCCAGTGAATGTGGAGCCAGTTTCTCCTACTGACGCATTTCCCTAAACTCCAGTTAGGCAGAATAATTAGGCAAAGTGGAATAAAAAAATGGAGTGAAGTAAGCATACTAAAATTGAATCAGAAACCAAGACTCTGAAAGCGATCGATTTTAAACGCTTAAGAATTGGAAAATCCGAGTTGTAACGCCTTTATATGCGTTACTATAAGTTACTATAAATATCTCGCGTTACTAAAAGGTTTTTCCGCGGTTTTCACATGTTCCCCAGTAGCGTTATCGAATTCGACGTTTCAGGGGTTGCCGCATATCTACGCGTCTTGACGTCTTCTGCGACATGTATGGTATGTAGATCAGATATTTATGGCCACATTCTAGAGAATCACCTACTCTTTGATATATATATATATATATATATCCTTCGGGAAAGAATTGCTTCAAGGTACCGTTGCTCTCTCTGATGCATAGAATTTTACAATAGGCGCGAAGAAATACTTCCACGCATCCGTATGCAAGTAAGACGTCGACCTAAGTAATGTTCTCTAAGATTTCCCACGTGTCACTCGTTCCCTCTTCGTTGTAGCTTTTCTCCGTTTTTTCGCTCGAATGTCGTTATTCAGACAAGTGGCCGTAAAAATATTGTTTCTATAGTATTGTTGGCGCATCAAATGAAATGGAAGAGATAACCTTGAGTATGGAAGCATTTTTGAAGGGGAATGGTTGTGGCTGCTATAGTATTTTGTTACGTGTGATATGGATGTACCAGCCACACCTATAATTGAATTAATAATCTTGAAATGGTTGTGCGGTACTATGGTTGCCCTAACCATTCCTCACTGGTTCGTCTCCCTATAATGGTATGCGTCAGCAAGACTCATTTTTTCTAATAGTTTTCGGGTTTTCGGCATCTTTTTGAAACTTGTACTGTATTAACACAGACGTTTTTTCTTTTCGTATTGGTCACTTCACTACTTTAAAAGAAATAATTTGACAAGTTTTATTATAGTTACAAAAACGCAGTGGACATTTACAGGAAATTGTTTTACAGTGATACATCAAAGTACATAGAAACTTTGATGTACCTACCATTGAAATGGTTCATCCATCCATACCTACATTAAAGTTCCCACATCAAATTTATGGTTCACCAAACCATAGTCCTTCTTTTGCTGCAGCCATTCCCAAGCCAACTAATGCCTATGGATGCAGCAACCATCGATATGGATGTGTCATATGTTTCAACCATAGGTTGCGTTGTGCTAACCAAATTACTAATATGTATAATAACACAATAATTGAGTAATAGTTTAAAAGTGGAAAATGCATGAGAATTGGAATTGGCTCATTTAAAAAAAATAAAATAAAATGAATTCTCTAAATATACCTGGACTGAGAGCACTTAGTTAGCACATAATTCTGATGCAAAGCTAGCTGAATTTTATTTGAACGATAATTTGCAAGTTTCTGATATTACCATGTATTTTTACGAAACTTAAGGAGCACAAAATTTAAAATTTGCAGCATAAATGATCACTAATTAAGCAGCTAATTTTGGTATAGTAATTAAGTGTAATTCAGAAATATGAAAAATCGAAGTGGTCTTAGTTAGAGTACGTAAATAGAATGTATAGTTCACTATTGATCGGTGGTATGTCGGCATTGAACGTGACCATGTAAGGAAACCCTCTGAAGCCACTTGTCTGAGAACCAAAGGGAATGCTAGCATTATTGAAACGCAAGTGGTAATTGAGACCCATTGTCTCTATTCACGCCGATGATTTGCTAAGCCTATAAAGCAGCGTCTCGATTCAATGCGTAACTATATTTTTTGAACTACGAGACACTATAGATTTAATTGAATTTACTTTATACATGCTTTGCGAATATTTGATAAAACATGATTAAAGAAATTGTAGCTATGGAGAATGAATGAATCCATAATTGGATGAAAAATATGATTATTACTGTACTTTGTACCATTTCGTAAATCAGTTAAAACAAGTTTCAGCTTACGTGTTCCAAAAGAACAGGTCTCCGAGTTAATGAAAGCTGTTTCTGCGGCGTGAAGCTTTTTTAATATGAAGCCCCCTACTGGTTGAGATTGTCGCTCCTGATTCTACAGCAAACAATTACCGGGAAGTTGGCCGAGTTTTTTCCGCAGAAATTCCACTTCAACTCTAGAGTAGCGAGGAACAATTTCATTTGTTTGCTCGTTACGTCTGCTATACTCGACATTTTCCAAAGACATTAAAAAAAAAGAAATAATTGTCATCCCATCTGCAATTATTCCCGTCGCGTAAAATAATTCTTCATCGTTTGGCAATACTTCCTGCATTTCTCTGAATTTTACCGAAACGAAATCCTAACCATTTGCCAAGTTTGCGGATTTGTAAAAAAAATCAATATGATGAGTCTTCAGATTTCATTTTATATTCTTTCTACCTACATGTTCCACATGTTGACATTCCAATTTAAAATAAAAAATTTGCATAATTGGTCTCACGTAAATAGGAATGTTTCGTTGCTTCTGAAAAGGGGTTTTTAGAGTTAACGTTTTTCTACAAAGGATCACGTGAACTGAATATGCGAATATCGTTATCGTCGAGTCAATAACGAGAAAACATTCGCGAATAACGATTTATTCATATAAGCATATCGAATATTCCAGCGAAAGGCAGTAATAGCACGATGCTTCCTCCAGGCAAGAAGAATTACATTTCTCGTTTTTTTTGTTTTTTTTTTTTTAATATTTTGTATGTAGGTAAAAAGATATACAGAGATAAATTTGCATTAAACTAGTATATATTTTTCCTGAATGAGTATGAACGCTAGATCCGGAAATTTATATTAAAATGCAAAAGAAGTATGTTATCACAATTTTTTTAGTGACATTTAAGATAAGGAAGCTGTGTGCTACGGTAAATTTCATCATGGTAGTGTTCCTTCGTGCATTTTAATCTAAGATCAACCTAAAAGCGAAACCATCTACAGTGCGGTTTTTTCCCTCTTTTCCAGGTGATGTAATCGGTCAGCGTTTTCTGGGAAACGAGAGTCACGTGGAGCACTTCAAACTCCTGGAGCGAGCAGCCACTTTCATTCTGATCGGCGCCAGGTGAATATACGAAATTTTTCTTTTTCATTTACATGCTACCATCATCTAATTGAACTTTTCATTCAAATAAGAATCATTTATTCTAGTACACGGAAAATTCAGAAAATATGCTTTAATATTCTAGCAACTTTAATATATGCAACTTTAAAACTTTAATTACTTTAAAACTGTATTAACTTTAAAATTTTAATAATATTTTAATAACTCGGTTTTAAAAGTTTTATTTTCAAATTTGGATGGGGTTCTGATAGGGTCCTGGACAGTTTTCCCTGATTCTAGGGTGGCCTTGATTTAGGGAAAACTGGAAAATACCCCATCGAGAACACACACAGAAACCATTGTGGATTAATTCTTTGCAAAATTTAAGTACTTAATTATTTCCTTTTCTACAAATATTTAACATTTAAAAATACAAATTTTAAAACTTGTAACTTGAAGTGGCAAAAAATCTTTTGAAATTTTTCAAATTTCTTGAGACGACATAAAATCGCTTAAAATCTCTTGAAATCTTTTTAATCCTGTAACATTTTTTTTAATTCTTAAACTCTCCTGAATTTTTTTAAAATCCCTTCAAATTCTTTTAAATTATTTCAAATATCTTTAAATCTCTTAATATCCCGTGAAATCCTTAAAGTCTCTTCAAAATCTCTTCAAATACTTAAAAATTTCAAAATCTTTTAATGGTTAAAATTAATATTTTTAGTTGATACTTAAAATTTTTTTAAATTGTAAGTAATTTATTCTTCATTTATTATTTAATTTATTTTTTATTATTTTTTAAAAATCTTTTGAAAAATGTTCAAATTCCTTAAAATTACTTAAATTCTCTTGAAATATTTGAAATTTTGTTAAATTTCTTCAAAATTCTTGAAACTTTTTTGAATTCTTTTGAAATCCCTTGAAATTTTTTTATATTATTTAAAATGTCTTTAAATCTCTTAAAATCTCGTGAAATCCTTAAAGTCTTTTCGAAATCTCTTCAAATTATTTAAAATTTCAAAATTTGAAGCCTTTCAATTTTCTTAAAATCACTTAATATTTGAAATCTCTTGAAATACCTTAAATTATGACCCAAAAATAGACCTAAATATGCTCTTATTATGCGCTTAAAAAATTGTTTTATGCTATTAATATGCCCTGTTTTCCAACAAATATTTAATGACAAATACATACCTTGAAATATTGTTAATTGCAAAAGTAATCTTTTAAAATCGTTTAAAATTCTTTAAATTCATGTTGATATGAAATTTTCTTGAATTATTTATAAAGTCTTTTGAATTCGCCCAAAATTTAAAAAAAATTATTCTTTAATTCTCTTAAATTGTCATCAATTCACATAGAATTATTTTGAATTGACCTAAATCCTTGTGAATATACTTGAAGTTTGATTGAATTCACCTTGAATTTGATTAAACCCGTCTTTATTTTAAAGAATATTTTGATTTCTTTAGAATTCTTTTAAATTTTGCAAAAATTGAAATATTTAGTTTAAAATCCATTTTTTTTTATTGAAAAGAATTTCAATTTTTGGATATTTTGGGACTAATCTGGGTATAGCTAATTTACATAAAATTCACAACAGCAGGAGGTTTATTTTTCTTTTTATTCCTCACATTGCAAAATTGATCTAATTTTTATTTTTAAAGAAAGGTACCCTTTGAGCTTATCAAAAGTACCCTATGAGCGACAAAAAAGTATCCTACGTACCCTATTTTTTTTCTCATAGGCACTGTGCTCCTGTGAGGCCTGTATTGATTTAATTAATAGAATATTAAATTGAAACATAAATAGGAGTGCAGTTTTCGCTTTGAAGCGTTTATAAAATAGCGATAATAGATTTCAGATCAATTCTTGACTTCATTTAAATCTTAATAAGTAAATTGTGGATGGAAATTAGTAAATTTTTTCAAAAGCGGCAGTTTATACGTAACAACGAGAGGGAAAAGAGCTTTCGTAAAATTGAATTTAAAGTGGCCTTATATGCGCAACGCCAGGAAAATATTCCATTAAATATAAATGGCTCGTCTCCGGCTTGAATTCAATTTCGTTGTAAAGAAACAAACAGCCGTTTACGGTCAAAGAACGTACGACGCGATTGACGTATGCCGTGCACTTGTTGCTGAACTCAAATGAAAGTATGAGTTTACTTTTGTACACTGATCCATGGAGAAAATGTGTTCGGTAAACTTTACTGAACTTTTGAACAAAGTTTGGATATAAGGACAAGTTGAAGATTGTTTCACATTTTTCTAGTAATCATTGACAAACCAAATGTTATAAAATACATGACAGTTCGGTAAACTTTAATATGTAGTGTACAAAAAAATCCTCATGAAGAGCGCAGCAAAATTTAAAAGATTTTCGTGAAATATTTCTTTGAGATTAGTTAAAGAATGACAAACGTTGATGAAACATTCTTATTAAGGAATTGAAAAGTTACTCGAAAGTTTGGTAAAGTTTTGTATGATATAGAGAAAAGTTTCTATTCCTGATATGAAACTTTATAAAACTATAATAAAGCTTCTCCTTCCTATCTCTTTAAACTTTACTTGACAGTTGAGTAAACGAAAGTCGTGAAGTATCCCTCCACCACTCCCGTAGTAATGCAGGATCGAATACAAGTATTACGCACCCTGGATATTTCAAAAAAATTTTATTTTAACATTTTATACATATTAACGACGTACCTTGATTTTTTATATTCAATAATGGATATTAGTTTTGAAAATGTGAAATGATAAAAATTAATAATGTTGCCAGGGGTATTATAATTTTATAACTGGATATTATAGGTTGTGTGTGTGGGTTGGGAGCACTGATTTATGCTATTAAAACCTAATGTCCTATAATTTAAATTGTTATTAATTTTTAAAATTAAATTATAAACTGCAACTAGACTAACAAAAGTTGTATTATAGCATAAAATATACATATAATAGTATATCTTAACAAATCGAAATGAATACCTAAAATTAAAATCAAAATTTAAATAAAAAATCTTTCTTAAAATGTCCAAAATATCAACTTTATAAGGATATTTACAAATCTTACATTCTTTCATGGCCTCTAATTGACTTTTACAGTTATAGTATTTAAATTATTATAAAATGAAATAGAAATATAATTTAAATTTTATATTAATTTCGCTCATTATCATTTAATTTTAATTGTAAAGTAAATGTTATTATAAACGCCTTTTTAATATTTTAATCTAGATGTGCAATAAATAGAAATTGCTTAAGATACATTATTTTCTGTACATGGGCTCTGATAAATCGAAAAGTATTTTCTATCCGATAGAATATCCGTCCTGCGTTGTTATCGCTAGGAGTTGAATAGGCAGCACTTAAGAGGCAAAGTTTACAACTTAATAAAAGAGAGCCCACACGATTTCTTCGACGACGGGTCTTTGGCTTGCAGCTACCTATATGAAAAAGTACATAACATACGTCCAACTAGAGACTCCTTCCGGTGAAACTTTTGCGATACAAGACGTGTATAATATATAACTACGTTCCCAATTTAAAGATTCTTAAAAGTTATTATTTAAAAAAATTGTTCGCTTCTAAGAAAACGGATTTTTAATTTATTCTTTGCTTTCCATGTTACATTATCTAATTATGCTTTTTCTTTTTTAGAAACGCCATTTACAACATAAGTCTGCACGATCTATCAGAAATTGCCGATCAGGTAAGTCGAATAAAAAGCTTTCGAAACATTAAAAAAACTGGTCTTGATATTTCCATAATTGTAATCATGTATTGAAAATTTAATCCATCTTAATCCCTGTGGAACAGTACTAATAGAGTGATATAAACAATTTCCTATTCGATAGTCGGCAAAATTGTTCCATCTACTTTTTTTTCTGAGAACAAATTTCGCGGTCCAATCGATTCAGCCCGAGGGGTTTGCTAATGATGGAAAATAGGACCAATCGCTGAACCAAGCACATCCCTGATAGTTCTCTTGTCGATAAACTCGACTCGAAAAACTCGGACATTTCTCGATAATGTCAGAACATGTAACGACTCTCTAGGAGTTATACATGTGTGATATATATATATATTTATTATATATACCTATCTTTGAATTCTCTCAAAGAAATTACATTCTAGCGACCACTCTTTAACCAAAATTGTTTCAGTATAAATATGACATCATTTCTGCTAATTGATGAGACCTACATAAATATTTGAACTATTGCCAAATATATCGTCCATATTTGTATTTGCTACACCATTATTCCGATTGTTAACAAGATTGTTAGTGTGATGGGATATTTCGCTCTCAGGTTCTCATCACTGGAACCAACCCCCTTGAAATAATGCTAAAGTGCATATTGCCTCTATCGGGTTTTTCCTGCGTATTTTAAATATAATAATTTACTAAAGTTACAAAAAAATATCCATTTAAATGAATGATCAAAACCGAGTAATAATAAATGGATATGCTCTTAATTTAAATGCCAATTTTAAATTAAAGTATTAATTAAAGGTACATATGCCAAGAGGGAAAGCATGCAGTTTGCTGGAATAGATTTTTCTCTTTTCAATTCTGTGAAAGTAGTGTATGTGCAGTGTGCACATTGGCTTAGGAAAAGTTTGTCAGTGTGATTAAATATCCACTGCGGTGTCAGCTATAGAAGAATTTCCTCTGGGACTTTGGTCATTGATCGACCGCTTTTTCTTGATAAAAACGTAAAAGAGGTTCTACTGGAAAGGGCAAGCCTCGAGGACTCGGATCCTATTTCGCTCAAACTTCCCATTTCCACCATGTCCCCTGTCGTTGCAAAGTGTCACAACAAAAAAGTCGAACCTCTCGTACGTTGGCAGGGTACAAACAAAATTAAACGTGTGCACAAGAGCGTTCATGTTTTCCAAAGTTACGCTAAAACGTTGCACATTATTTTCCAAGTGGTCCTTTGTTCAGCCAAATTGCAAAGACAATTATCGAATTTTATCCTGTTTGTTGCAAAAGACAACTTGGTTCTTGTTTTGTTAATAATTCAGTTTTAAGAAGTAAAGAGCTTAAGAATATTTCAGTTCAGAGAGCACCGATATAGAGACTGTTAGGCCTGATGTTTGAAATACATAGGTTGTCCCATAATTTTTGTCGTCCGTGCTTAATTTTCAAAGTCTTTCGAAGTACTTTCCGTCACAGTTAAAATACTCTTTTTCATATAATGAAACCACTCATCAGAGCACTCTTCCCACATCTGTTTCGGTACTAAGTCACATTCTTCCTGAAAGGCGGCTATCATCTCCCTATCGTACGAAAACCGCGAACCTTTCATCCTCAGTTTGACGTAGGGGAACAAACCATAGTCGCATGGTGCTAAATCTGGACTATATGTAGGGTATTCCAATATTTGAACTTGTATTCCCTCCAAAAACTCCTGCGGCCGTTTTGGATTTGGATCATTAGCTTACACCACTTCACACAACTCTCTTGTTGCTCGTCAGAAAGCGAATGGGTTACTCAAAATGTGTACAGCTTTCTCACAGATAACTGCTCCGAAAGAATCCGTTGTAAAGTTGATTTCGAAATGTGCAGAAGTTCCTCTAATTGCCTATACGTGATTCTTCTATTCAATTCGATTGCCTTCTGAACAGCATCAACTGATTCTGGAGTAGCAACGTTCGATGGGCGTCCTGTGTATGGTTGATCTTTGAGATCCAAGGTCCCTCGTCGGAATTGTAATACCAGCATTCTACAGTTCTGACGGAAGGATAATCCTCACCAAGCACTTCCGACATTTCTTTGAAACATTCTTTTTTACTTAAAGCACGTGCAAAGTTGTAATAAATTATTGCACGAAAGTCACGTCTTGTGAGCGCCGTCATAGCGTGTCGTTTCTACTGTGATATCTCACACTACACTGACAGGTTTGCAACAGAAGTTTGGGTTATATACCTAGTTATATATAGTTGAGTTCAAAGTTAATTAATATGATCTATGTGTGGATTAAATGTGACTTAACTTACAAAACGACGGACGGCATTGTCATGCTCACTTCTTCTTGTCTTTTTGCGAGTAGAAAGGTCGTAATGTCAAGGCGGATTGTCAGGGTGCCAGAAGGTCTGGATGCTCTTTGAATGGTGAATACTTGAATAGTCGAGGACTTTTGCAAATCAATTCAGAGGGAATGAAATGACGGGTTAAGCGAGCGGGGGCTGTATCTTGTCGGGACTCGATGTTGGAAACTCGAGCGGACGCTGTCTATCGACGGATAAAAGTACGATATACAGTATAGAAGCCAACGGCTGCTTTTTACGCGGTTAGTAAACGTGAATGACCGGTCAGAGCCACCTCTCACTGCAACAGCTCCGAGTCCAGTGTACGCGCCTGCTTCCAATAACAGTACAAATTGCAATCTTAAATCTTTTGAGTATATTAGCGCCAATTTTCGTCTGTCAAATTTGTTAAATTAGTTTGAATACATGTTTTTCTGATCGAAAACTCATCCCCATTGGAAAATTAATGAAAACAATGAATTCAAATTTTAAAATGAGTGGTTACCCCCTTGTCCTGAAGGCAGAATGTAATTCTCTAAATTTACATTTTTTTATCATTAGCATAAAGGCAGGATTGTTAAAAACTGATTTAAAGGGAAATTGTCTCAGGAAAAAATGTCCTTTTAAAAAACCATCTTTGCGTGGTGCTCACCGCTAATGTCTCTCGCGCCATATTTTTTTTTGTGTGTAGGCTAACGAACCGAATGTTCAAGAGGGAACAGTTTGCTGCTTTAGCTGCCTTCGAGAATGTCACCATAGGGGTGATAACTTTTACGAGACGTTAATGAGCGAATAATAAAATGTTTTACGTCGCAAAAAAAATCCCCATCTCAGCCTCTCGAGCCACTTCACCTTCAAAGTGAAGATTGACAATATCGCGTCGTCTGTTTACGACGAGCGCTCTTTTGATTTCCTCCATAGTGTTATATGTCTTGGAATTTATGACGAGATACGGAAAAGAGATTGCTGACATATTTTCTCGAATATCTACTGAGTTCACTTTTTCTTGAAATTCAATTCACACTTTTCCAAATATATCACTAACATTCTTTGCAAGAGTGTTTATAATTTATTCACGACAATAAAGTAGGTTAATTTCTTTAGAGTAGTGCATAAAAATAAATATATCTAAGATTATACCTACTAATCACTAATTTATTCAGCACGAATATTACTATTATTTGAGATAGGTAATTCTAGATGACATGAAAGTAATGTTATTGTTATAATTAAAGTTGACTATATAATAGTAATAATTATTATAAAAATTGTAAATTTCTTGCGAACCAGGTTTTTTTATTTAGTTTTGCATAACAACCTTGCTCGAATATTACATCCCGTCGTAAATAATTCGTTAACCTCCGCTTCATGTTGCTATTTCCGGTTTTCGTAGACGTGCCTCCATAACTAATTAGCATATGCAGTATGTGCTGCACACAGCAAAATAAATGGCTTAATTAAAATTTGTCTTCCATCGTTTATATTATAATATCTTTTTTTATACTTAGCTTGATTTCGGAGTTCGTCTATTATTTTTGGATTTGCAGATTTGTGCATATTTCTGCTGTAATAATTTTCTCACTAACTTGCACGTTTCCATATTTCCCGGTTGCTCCGAAGTCCATTTCGCTGAAGCATTAATTTTTGGCCTAATTCGATGATGATGTAACTTAAATTATCTTATTTGATCAAAATTTAATTGAGAGTCTGCGGGAAATTTCAGTAATTCTTATATGAGATATTAACTTCGGTTTTACGCTGACACCTGTATATATGTCTTCCGAAATTTTTCGAAAAAATCAAAATTTGAGCCAAAATTTCCTAAAAAACAACAAAGCTTCGCTAAGACACTTTTCCGGAAAAATTATATATTTATTTTTTTGAAAATTCAAGAATGTATGATGCTAGAATGAGAGGGAATGATTTCTTGGCCGATAATTCTGGATTTAAATGGCTCGTGAGCAAACTAGGAAACAATAAAACTTGCACGGCCAGATCTTTGATTTCACAACGTGTGGACTGTGCGGATATTTGTCGTAGAGCAAAGCGAATAAGCTTGTATCTGTTGTTCAATCCCACATGCATTAATCGAAGGGCGCATTAAGCCGGATTCTCGGAGGGTAAATTAACATAACCAGAGCATCACAATACGATTTAATTGATATTAGATTAGATTACAAGCATACGAACGTTGGGGCGAATCGTAAACCTCTGCTAATGCAGGTAAAGCATCATTTACTATAGGAATCGATTCTATATATAAATAAGTGAAGGAGCTTCACAGAGAGAATAATTACTTTATTATTTTTTCGTGATTATTTTGCGCTTGTCAAATCCTTGAGAAGTTCCACCCTACTATTAAAATTTCGAATTTTTCTTTAGAGTTCTGGCATCATTTAGCATGGTTCTAGAGTTCCTGATGATTTTCGGAAACAGTTCCGGCGAATTTATCCCAAAAAATATTGTTCGAAAAAAATAGCTGGTCCTCCTCTTCCTTATTCAAAAACAAATATTTCTTCGCGTCATTTTGTCTTCTTCACAGAGTTCTAGAAAAAGAAATTTAGAAAAATTCAAAATCCTAAAAATTACAGCATTTTGAAAATTATAATATCGTAGACAATTTTTCTTAAGAAGTTTCACGAGTTCTGTTCCTCCCCCAAAAATTTATAAATCGAAATTTTTAACAAAAATAGTTCGACGGAACTATTTTCGAAAATCATCAGAAACTCTAGAACTATGCTAAATCTACTCAGAACTCCAAAAAGGAATTCAATTTTTCAAAAGTGAGGGGGGGAGCGTGAAGTTAACCCCTCATTTTTAAAAATTGATTTTTTTACTCTGTAAAGGTCAAAATATATGTAAAATCTATCAGGAACTCTAAAGAAAATTTCGAAATTTTAATAGTGGGGGAGGGGTGTGGAATTTCACAGGGATGCTTGTCAAGTCTTCTTTCATTATATTATTACTTTTTTTAATCAATATTGTAAAGTTTTTCTTTAAGTTTAAAAAAATAGACAGATTACAGAGTTCAAAGTCTTTTGCCCATTTCAGTGTTTTATCTTTTTCTTTATAAAAGGATTTCACTTTTTCCCCTTGTTTTCAAGAACAAATTTCAAAACAAATTTTCAAATTTCTTAAAATCTTTGAAATCCTGTGAAATTGAATCTCCTTAATTCTCTTTAAGTTCTTTAAAATCCTCTATACGTACCCTGCCAAAGCGCTTTAAAAATTTCAAATTCGTAAAGTTCCTTAAAATCACTTGAAATCTAATGACAATGCCTTGAACTTTCTTTTTAATCAATTCAAATTTCTTAGAATCGTTTTAAATTTTTTGTAATCCCTACAATCCTCTTGAAATTCTTTGAAGTCATTCAAAATGTCTTGAAATCTTTGTTGATTGAAAAAGAAAATTTTTTTAATTCTTTGAATTCATTCCAATTTGATTAAAACCCTCTTAATTTATGTAAAGTTCTTTTGATTTCTTTAAAATTCCTTTGAATTCTTCTGAGTTCCTAATTGGTCCGTTACAAATAGATTTTTATCGACGAAAATTTAGATATTTAATTGAAGATCTATTTGTTTTTTATTAAACAGAATCCCACTTTTGGGATACTTTGTGTATTATATTAATTATATACAATATTTATCAACAGGTTTTTTTGCTTTTTGCTCCTCAAATCGAAAAAATGTAATAAATAATCATTAATAATAACAATAATATTAAAAATAATGATTAATATAATAATTTTTATAAATAAAAGTACCCTATAATCGAGAAAAAAAGTATCCTTTGTCTGTGAGTCCTGTAATTTCTCAAGAATGAATTAAGGGAGAATTGATTTTTAATCGAAAAAGATAGTTTGAAACCAATAAACTCTGAGAGCACTACTTTCGAAGCGCACGGATTCATCTCAATGTTTGACTTGGCAATAGTTTGCACTTTATCCTGGGTATCCTTCTACCTATTCAGTATCAATTCAGAGCTTTGAGTTCGTCGAGAATGAGATCCATTGACCGCACGGGGACGATCGCTCCTGTGCATTTTAATGCGCACTGTTACGCGGAAAATGCATAGGAAATACGAAGTACTCGTGCGTGATATCCTATCTATCATATGTATGACGTTAAGTTATTTCATCCATAAAAACGACTCATTTTTATCTTCGATACGATCCATATTTATTTATACATATATAGAAATATAATACGCATATTTTCATGCATATCACAAAACATTAACATTTTCGACAGCTCTTTCGATCAGTTACTCTCTTCAATTTAAATAATTTTTCAATAATAAGTAACAAAGAGCTATAAATTAAAGAACTATATCATTTTCTTATTGTAATACCTGTCTGAAAAAATGGTATCGTGACTGGTACTATATTTCACGAATTGGCGCACGTACTCGTGATAGCTTTGAAAAATGTATGATGGATTCGCAAAGATAGAAACATACCATACACAATTCGATATCAAAGAAGTTATAATCTTTTCAATTTTTTTTACGTTTTTCCACTTTGTGAAAAGTTGATTTTGATCATTTTATGGGAAATACCTTTCATCCTACCATCAAAGGGCAGTGACATAGTAAAATCCTTAATCTATTGAATCAGCCGATGTTGTCGACGAAATAAGCATGGAACTGAAGCATCAAAGGGGTTTTAGTAAAAGTAGGAGATCACGTTTCTGACTTTACAAAGATACAGTCACGAACGAAGAATTCATGATGTTTCCTCTTTTTCGTCGTATGCCCTGGAAGAGTGTCACATACTGCTCGTCCTATTTTCAGCTCGAGTTTCGCTGATTAAAGGAAACCATACCCCTCCCCTTTCCCATCAGAGAATATCATTTTGCTCACATATGTATGTATACTTCTCTAGCTACTTCTTATGGTATTCTCAAATATGTGCACCCACCAACAACATTTTTTTGATAATACAAACTTTCATTAAAATAATAGCGTATATTCTGCAGAATATCATACCTACTTTTCAAGTCATAAAGAACTTTTTTAATTTAAACTTTCTGTTCCCAATTGACCCCTACCATATATTTAATTTTACACCATATAGTGTAAAATTTTCTTTAAATTTACACAAAATAGATTACAGGCTTCCCAGCCTTCTCATTCCCGCATTTTATCCTTTTTTAAGGATTCCTCTTTTTTCCCCGGTTTTCAAGAAAATTTCAATTTTCCCAATTTATTTGGTTAAAAATTCAACTATATCCATCTGTTTGATTGATTTGTTACCATTTCACCTTTGGTCAATTGGTAAAATGGAATCATCTGAAAAATTATTGACATTCGGATTATAGAATGATTCCAGATAATCTCCGGTTTGGCAGAACTTTTTCGGATCATTAAAATAAATAAAAATAATCTTTTAATGCTGAAAACATTTTTATTTGATACTTGCAATTTTTGTTAATCTTTTGAATTCTTTTAAAATCCTTCAAAATAACTTCAAAACCCTTTCAAATTCCTGGTAATTTTTTAAAATCGATTGAAAAGCTTTCAAATTTCTTGAAATTACTTAAAATCAGATAAAATATTTTGAAATCTTTTAAATCCTACAAAATTTCGTGGAAATACTTAAACTTTACTGAATTCTTTTGAAATCCCTTCAAATTTTTTTTAATCATTTAAAATCTCTTTAAACTCTTTAAAATCATCTAAAGATCTTAAAATTTCTTAAAATCACGTGAAATCTCTTGAAATATGTACCTTGAAATTTTTTAAAGATCAATTCAAATTTCTTAGAAAAAATTCCCTTGAATTTCTCAGAAATCATGTACAATATCTTGAAAAATCTTTTAAAATATCTTTTAAAATTCTTTAAATTCATTTTGATATGAAATTGTCTTGAATTATTTATAAAGTCTTCTTAATTCGTCCATTATTTTCTTAAATTCCTCTTGAATACACTAAATTCTTTTGAATTCTTTTGAAATCCTTAAAAAAAAAACCTTTAAAACCCTTTCAAATTGCTAGGAATTTTTTTTAATCGCTTGAAAAGTTCTCAAATTTCTTAAAATTACTTAAAACCTCTTGGAATATTTGAAATTTTCTAACATTTCATGAAAATTCTTGAAAATATTTTGAATTCTTATGGAATCCCTTCAAAATATTTTAAATCATTAAAAATCTCTTTAAACTCTTTAAAATCCTCTAAAGCGCTGTAAATTGTCTGAAATTAATTAAAATCTCATGAAATCCTTTAAAATCTCTTCTAATCAAATTTTTTGTAATCCCTACAATTTCCTTGAAATTCTCTAAAATCATTCAATTTATCTAAAGTTTTACTGAATTCACCTTAAATTTTATTACATCCATTTTTACATGTTTAAATAATCTTTTGATTTCTTTAGAATTCCTTTGAATTTTATTGCGAAAATTGAAATATTTAGTTTTTGAATATTTTAGGATTATATTGTGTATTTGTAAAATCACAATAATTTACATAAAAACCACAACAGTAACCACATTTTTTTTCTTTTTTCTCTTGATATTACAAAATCTGTCTACTATAAAAAAGTATCCTATATATATACCCTATTTTTTTCTCATGAGGGCTTGTATTCAATATTTCTAACATACTTTCATTAGCAGCATATCAAAATACAAAACTTACGTTTTCAATCCATATTGAATTGCACTTAAAACGTAAGTTTCGTATTACCTTGCATAAGTATTTTTCTACTTCCTCGCTTTTTTTCCTTCCCGCTTCCTGTTCTTTAATGACACAGCAGAAGATATGCCACGTGCACAATGGCTGGGAGAGGAGGGACTACTATAAACGATAAGAAATTTTCATTGCTCCGGCTCTCTTTGATTGCAATTTTGATTCAAACCGCATCGTTACGTAGAAACTCGATCGCAGGACTTTAATTCCGGTCTCATCAAGTCGTTTGGAAGACTTCGTCTCCAACTTCCGGCGTGCGCTACTTCATTTTTTTTTGCACTCTTTATTGCAATACCGTTCACGCGATCGAACATCGAGGTCTCGATTCTCAAATGCAAATGTAGCGTGGCATGCTTATACTGCTCGATCGATAAATGGCATTGTGTGGGGGTATATATTATAGGTACACGGAAGAGCAAAAATCCTCCCTGCTCTGTGAAGCCGTTTTGTTTGATAATACAGTTGTGTCATGCATTTAGAAAGGTTTCTGGAACAACTGCGTCTACCGAACCGATGGCTCTTTTGATTATATACATTAGAAGAAATTGTTGTTCGATAAATATTGGGTATATCGCAAGTAAATCGTTGCTTATGGTGGATGAGCCAAGTAAATGGAACTTTCGGAAGTATTAGATAGTTCTATAGTTTTATATGATATTGAGTTATATTGGTCTATTTCCTCTCTTCAGATGTAGGGTGGTATGAGTGTATTTTTTCCACGTTGAAATGTTTGAGAAATTTTTGCAGGAGTTACAGACCGATCTCTATACATATATCCCCTAGTATTGACCCCCTATATTTAGCTGAGGTGTCTAATGTACCCTATTTTCAAGATTTAGTCCCTCAAGAACTCAAGAACATACAAAATCGGCAGATTACAGGATTTCAAGAATTTCCAAGAAAATTCCCATGTTCCCTATTTTTTGGTTGAAAATTCAAGTATGTCCATCTTTTTCGTTGAAAACCAAATATTTTGTTAAAAATGCACTCTCTCCTGTGCAGAAATTCGGATGGGGTTCTGATAGGGTCTTAGACAGTTTTCCCTGATTCTAGTGTGGCCCTGATCGGGAAAACTGGCAAGGACCCTACGAGGCGTGTAACGCTCTCTTGGAGAAATAATAGAAATAATACAATAATACAAAAGAAACCATTGTGGATTAATTATTTGCAAAATTTAAGTACTTGACTATTTTATTTTTTACAAATATTTAACATTTCAAAATTCAAAATTTTAAACTTGTAACTTAAGGTGGCAAAAAAGTCTTAGGATTCTGTTAATTTTTTACAAAAATAAAATAATTAAGCTTGGTAAATTTGGAAATAGACTATTTTTACCTGATTTGTGGTTTTAACGTCGAAAACTCTTCAATGCCCTGTTTCATTATCAACATCTCAGTTTTATAGCAGTATTTTAAGGTAGGAATACCAATGTAAGATTGGTATTAATGTAATATTACTGCTACATCATTCTCCCATAAATACCTGTTTATATTAAAATATTTTTTTGACAATGGAAATCCCGACCAGGGCCTCGTCAGATCCCCATTTTAAAGAGAGTTAAATGGGACAATTTCTGCACGGGCGAAAGTGGAAATTAATTTCAGTCTTCACATGTCCTCCCCCTCTCTCTCACACCTGTTTCACCTATTCTAGGAATTTGTTACCTTTTCAACTTTGTTCAATTAGTAAAGTTGAATCAGATAAAAAATTATTAACATTGGTATTATAATTCTGGGTCATTTCCGGTTTGACGAGACTATTCAGGATAATTAAAATAATAGAAAATTCAATCTTTTTTAAAGCTGAAAATATTTTTATTTGATAATTGCAGTTTTAAAAATTCTTTTGAATTCTTCTGATATCCTTAAAAATCCTTTTCAAATTCCTATATTTATTTTTTAAATCACTTGAAAAGTTTTCAAATTCTTTGAAATGACATAAAATCACTTAAAATCTCTTGAAATCTTTTCAATCCTGTAAAATTTTTTTAAAATTCTTAAACTCTCCGGAATTTTTTTGAAATACCTTCAGATTCTTTTAAATTATTTCAAATACCTTTAAATCTCTTAAGATATCGTGAAATCCTTAAAGTCTCTTTAAAATCTCTACAAATATTAAAAAATTTCTAAATCTTTTAATGGTTAAAATATTTTATAGTTGATACTTACAATTTTTTAAAATCTTTTGAATTCTCTTGAAATCCTTTAAAAAAAGCCTTTCAAATTCCAAGGAATTTTTTTAAATCGTTTGGAAAGTTTTCAAATTCCTTAAAATTACTTAAAATCTCTTGACATAATGAAATTTTCTTAAATTTCTTCAAAATTCTTGAAACTTATTAAATCTTTTGTTATCCCTACAATTTCCTTGAAATTCTCCAAAAGCATTCAAAATATCTTCAAAAATCTTTAAATTCATGTGGATATAAAATTGTCTTGAATTCTTTACGATATAAGTTCTGAATTCGCCCAAAATTTTTTAAAATTCTTTTTGAATTCTCTTGAATTTTCATCAATTCGCGTAGAATTATTTTGAATTCACCTAAATTTTGTTGAATATACCTGAAGTTTGACTGAATTGACCTTGAATTTTATTAAATCCGTCTTTATTTGTTTAAAGAATATTTTTATTTCTTTAGAATTCTTTTCAATTCATTTGAATTCCTTTAAATTTTGCAAAAATTGAAATATTTAGTTTAAAATCCATTGGTTTATTGTAAAGAATCTGAATTTTAGGATATTTAGGGACTGATCTAACAGCAACATGTTTATTTTTCTTTTTACTCCTCACATTGCAAAAACTATCTAATTTTTATTTTTAAAAAAGGTACCCTATGAGCGACAAAAAAGGATCCTATAATGTACCCTATTTTTTTCTCATAGGAACTGTGTGAGGCCTGTGTTTAACATTTGAGAAAGGTTTGAAATTTTTGAGATAGCAATTAATTCACAAGTTAGTAAGTTGGACTGTGGCGGCGACGTTATTATCTCGAGGTAACCAAGCGCTGGTTTATTACTGGTGCTAGAGTAATGGACAGACAATATGGAACCGTCGGTCGTTTGTCTCTGTGCAGAAGTGTCATCCACTCGAATTCAAGGGGAAGTGGTATTTCAGTCTCATATTCGACGTAACTTATCGATTCGTGTCACGATGTAAGTAGTGCTTCGTAATATTGTAAATCAACGCTTGCTCAACTTGGCACGACTTGTTAATTTGCTCGTTGTAACGTGTATCTCTGGCAATCGCAGAGTCATTTACCTCCTTTGAACGCCCTATCTTCTCGCGTTTAATGTCGTTACTGCAAACCATGGTCGTTCCTTATAATTGCAGCGGGCTTTTCGAATTCCAACCCACGTACTGAAAATTCCAAACTGAGCACGAGTTTGACTATAAATTATAATCACCCAACGATTTCGCTAGAGAGGAGAGCTGGCTTTATATGCTTGTCGAAAGCGAGAGCTTCACTTTTTTAAATCCGCCTGGAGTCGCGACAATTTTCGAGTTTACAGTAACGACTCTCTACGATGCGGTTATTGCACTCATAAAGTGCGGTTTCTTATACTTCCGCATTTTATGTCCGAGAAGTTCCATATACTGAAGAAGCTAGAAATTGACACTTCCATCACTCACATAAATTCATGAAATAAGTCTCACCAATTCTAGTTTATTCTCTTGGGCCGTTTTACATTTTGAAATGTTTTGTTGTGAAAAATTCACAATACTTTTTATTGTGCACAATAAAAAGTTTATAAAATTAGGTCTCCACTATAATGATTAAACTCTTGACAATGTTTTCATTATCTATCTTTTTATAAAATTAACCTTTGAAAATCCTTTTCAGTCTCTCCGAGTAAAGAGTCACTATATGAAAAAAGTTCAAAGAGCTCGAACTGAGCCAAAAAGAGATTTGAATATAAAAGTTGATTTCAAGCCCTAGTGGTTCCGGTGCATTCTAATGGGACATGGAGAATGCGGTGCTGGGTTGCAAGACTATATGATCGCATTCTCTGTCTGCGAAGTAAAGGGTTGACTAATGGTGCGCACTAATTGTGCCACTGTGGATGGGGGGAGGGGAAAAGTAGATCGAACGGGTGCGAGAGAGCCTGAGAGAAATGACGGCTTAAAGGTGGGTGAGCGTTTGACTCGGAACTCTCGGAACTCTCGGAACTCTCGGAAGAGGGGTGTGAACCCACCCGATAAATAGATTCAATTTGCCTTGAATTTCCTTTGACAGAACATTAAACTGAAATAGATAAATGGCACGCGAACGACTCTTGTTGATTTGCGAATACAGAGGTGGCATATAATTGGCTGATAGCCATTTTTAACCTCGGCACTACCAGCTATCATGCTCGTTAATTGTATATCATAAATCAATAATTCACTAATTGGTTCCATTATCTTCCTTCGCTTTCGCAAAACAATTCAATTTATCTTAAATTGAGAGCTCTGATTGTTTCGATATTGCTTGACAAGAAAATGAATAACTTTTCTCCATAATAAAAGAAATACATACCCAAGTCCAATTTTAGAAATCACGCAAATGGAGCTAATGAAATAGTATTAAATGCACTTTTATTTCGGCTTCAAATCTAAATTTATGTTAATCAAGCTTAAACCTTGCGATGCTTTCCTGTTTTTAAAGTTCAACGCAATTTGCTCAATGTAGAATAAAGGAAAGATTTCGAAAGGGATTACAATTGAAAGTATTGTTCACATCACAGTTAAACTTTGCGAGCTCTGAATAAATAGACTCGGAAGGGCGTAAGAGGCGTATTTTACAAACGAACTGTAAAACTTTTCACTGCACAATCTGAATTAGACACTTCACAAAGCTCTTTAGGTCTTTCTCGAGCTGTTCCAGTCAGGATAACATTTCACGGAATGTTGAATCCTTTTTATCACAGAATCCGACTAAAACACTCAACTCACTCTTTGGAGTTTGGGAACTTTTCATAAATCCACAATTAAAAACTTAATTTTACTTTTTTTAAGTCTATAGGTAAATATCAATATTCAAAGCTTTGATAGTCCAAAGCTTAATGACGCTCACTTGTGTCACTTACAATTAGAAATACTTTATCAACTTTATGCATTTCGTCTTTTCTTACCATCACTCTTAACGATTGTAATACACTTTAAATTATTTTGATGTTGGAATGTGATATGCAAAATAAATTAACTTTATGCTTCCTTTCGCTTCTTTCTCCTCTTTATTCTTCTGACTGTAATTTTACTTTTTAATGGCAATCACTTAGTAATGTACTTTTCTTGCATGACCTAAATTCATTTGCTTGTTCGCCATCGATCATAGAAACCCTTCCGTGTACAATATGCCCCTTCGCTTGAAAGTTCGTGTTTGCAACCTTTGTTATGAATCAGCATTTTATATATCATCCGTACTATCGTGAAGACACTACTCTTTATTAATTGAAATAGATTTTTTAATATCATCTATAATTTCGAAATTAAATTGCAGAGTAAAGTTGAATGTACTGCTACATACATAACCGATCGTCATGAGGGACGGTGCGATGAAAAAAAAGTAAATAAGGAAAATTCGTAACTAATATTATTTCAAAAATTTAATCTGAATATAAAAAATCGATTAATATTATTCCTTTACGAAAATATTCTTTAAGGGTCAGTTTCAAGTTTTATTTAATAAAGAGGGAGGGGAAGATGTGCGTCTTTATAGAATAAGAAATAAAGACCCCATGCATTAATGAAATTTATTCATTTCCTTTGGGTACGTTCTGTAAAATTTCATTCAATTTTCTTGAAATTCGAGTGAAATCCAATAAATAAAAAGATGACTTTCAGACAATTTCAGTAAATTTAAATACATTACAATAAATTCCTGGGAGTTCTATGGAATTTGATAGAATTCCAAATTAATTCCCAAATTATAAAGAATTCCAATAGATACTACAATATTCCAATGAATTCCTGTGGATTTCATTGAAATCAATCGAATTCCAATAAATTTCTGAAAATTCCAATCAATGTCAGATAATTACAATGAATTCCAGAGCATTCCGAATGAATTATAATGGATTTCATAGATTTTAATAAATTCCATTAAATTCATAATGAGCTCCTATGATTTCATACGAATCTTAATTATATCCGACGAATTCCAGAGAACTTCCGTGAAATTAATATGAAAATTCAATGAATACCAGAGATTTCAGAATGAATTCATATCAATTTCTACGCATTCCAGTGAAATTTGACGAATTCTAATGAACTAAAATTAAATGTAGTGAATTTCTGTGAATTCCAATGAATTCCTTTGGTTTTCCATGAATTTTAAGAACATTCCATGAATACCAGAGAATTCTGATGGAATTCCTATAAATCCGACGAATTTCAATGATTTACAGTGAATTTCAACAAATTCCAGATTCAATTCTAACGAATCTCAATAGAATTAGATAAATTTCAA
>JAUESI010000017.1:750115-766880 GCA_032275145.1 Synergus laeviventris | reverse complement strand
TTTCTTTTTTATAACAAACACACAAAGTTTATAAATAAAATATTTGTTACTTCATTCCTATAAAGTTCGGAATAATATAAAAAATAATTCGGGGTTGATCAGCTAAGCTTTTTTTATATTTTTTTTTAGATATTTTTAACATTATAGGATAACATTATCAAGAAATTCTTACTGCACATAATCTTAAAAAATATTTGTAATAATAACTTAATTATTTTGAATTTTCTAATATTTTTCCATTTGCTGTAATTGCATTTTTAGAGCGTGCTGAATGCAGCGCTGTCCTGATGAGAAAATTTCGCACATAGAAATTATAATCACTAAGGAACGCCATTTTGTTTTTTAGTCCGAAAGAGCTTTTATGAACTATATATCCTATATATGATAAGAAAAATATAGAAAATAAAACAAAAAGACAAATACTTGTGCTTTGGTATCTCCTATTAGTGTTAAATAAGATTTTTAATACAGATACAAAAATTCTCAAAGTAGAGATATGATAGTGCCTTACTGCCTTTACTGCCTTATAATTAACTTTTAAATACCACGTCATTATGACAAAATCGGACAAATCTGATAAACGGATAGAATTGAAAGATGTCAACAAACAAACATAACCTCTTTTTATACCATCCAGTGACAGCCCATGACAGCCCGTGATTACAACAATAGCCAATCAAAATCGTCGATGGGAGTGCCACCTTCATGGCCACGACTGCTAATATTAATAATAATTTTTAAATGTCAATGGCGATCGACTTTTAAGGCTTTTAAGTGTTGACGTTGACCGTGTTGACTGTTGACACCCCAAAAAAGTGTTTACCAAAAAAGTAGTTTTCGAATTTTAACACTTTTTCAAGTGAAAATATATATTGAATCAAACAAAAATATGCGAATCGTAAAAATACTGTAAATTTTGTCTTCACTAAACATTTATCAAACCAAAAATTGAGGCGATTCTGTAAGTATGTTCGCAATGTCTATCTATTTATACCTTTAATTGTTTAATGAAAGTTCCTTAATATTTAAATATTTTTTCCTTAATTTTTTACTATAGTTTTCTTTAAAATTTACCATGTTTTTACGTGTATAATGTATAAATATTGCATTTTCTATTTATATTTGAGGTTATACGTTCACTTATTGACAATTGCTCTATCAATTACAGAATTTTCATTGTTGCCTTTTAATTACTTTCAATTGTTATAGATTTGGTCTATTCGTACATTTTTATGCGAAAAACCTTAGTTATATTTTTTTGCTAATATAATATTATATATAGAGTTCTCAAGCTGTTGATGATTCCGGATTATTGCTCTAGAGCCGGGTTTTCTAAAGAACTTGTTTTTAATTATTATAATTTTATTTCCTTTATTTTGATACTGAATATTACTATAAAGTCTCGTCTTTACTAATTCTTATTATCTTTAATAGTTTGGAATTTTATATTCTTTTATTCATTTTAGTTTTATCAAATGATATAAATAGGAAATCGAAATGGCAATGGCAATGAGAAAACGTAGCGGTTCAGGGTCAAAACGTCAACATAAAGGAAAGTTGGTCCCGATTTATGAAAGTTTCTTCAAAGGGGAAGATTTAACATCCGCTCATCCAAACTTTTGGAATGAATTATTTCTCATCAAGCCAATGGTTAGTGCTTGGATTTTATTAGTTAAATAATATTAAAAATGTATTTATATTTATATACCTTACAGGTTTCGCACATCGAGAATGAAATTTTGCACATGACAGCGGAGCAATTAAACGCGAGTAAAGAAAATTTGAATTCGTTAGTATGTCACTGTGTGGATACTTTAGTGGACGAACATCCTTTTCGTGTTGTATATGCTCTGCAAACTCTAGCAGCAGTCATTGAGTCTATGTACAAAAAGGCTAGTCAAAGTGAATTTGGCTTCAATTTGATAGATATTCTCGTTGGATTTGATTCAGCGGAACAGAGAATGACAACGCTGATGCAACATTGCAATAATTTTCTCACTGGTAATTTTTTATTTTAAATTTACTTATCCTACTATTTAGATCAAAATACTTGATTATAAAAATGTATTTGGTATTTCAGGCGAATATCCAGATAGTTTGAAGGCTCTCTGCTTAAAACTTTTGTTAATTATTGCTACTGGGATGGATAATGTGAGCCAAAATACACTTTTAGAGTACGTCATGTTAAATAGTGTATTTGAATCCCTTATTCAAGTGAGTATTTTTAATTAAGAACAGGCTTCAAAAATGTTGATTGACATTATACTTTTTGTTTGTTGAAATAATATACTTTTTTAAGTCTCTATATATGTATGTAATTTTTTCAGTTATTGAGAGATACGACTGCAAGAAGTCGTCACGGAAATGATACAGTTTTACTTTTGACGCTTCTAGTCAATTATAGGAAACACGAAAGTGCTAATCCCTACATAGTCAAGCTTTCAATTTTAGATGACGAGCTTGCACTCAATGGATATGGACAAGTTATTTCGAGTTCATTGACTGAATTTTGTCGACAATTCGCTCAGCAAAGAGCAGGTAATTTTTGAATTTAATATATACGATAATATTGTATAAAGAATACAATAAAAAAGTCGTGAAAATTTTAACTGGTACCAAATTACACCTGCGTAAAATAAAAAACTTCCAGCGTGTAAAATGTTCAAGATTTCACACGTCTAAGTTTCAAACTAATTAATTGTTTACAGAGGTGCAGGCTTCCTGGTTATCCTCCCTGACGAGTATCGTAGGAAACATGTTTGTGGGAGAAGAGGAAGCGAAAACTCAGCAAGTGCGAGCAAATAATGCTCTGCTTCTTGCTCTCTACGAAGCGACGCATCTTAACAGAAATTTTGTAACAACACTAGCCTATACTCAAAGCGATACAAGTGCACCTCCTTCTCCAAATAATACCTTAGGGCCAAATGCAACGGCACCTGGTGCAAATTCACCAGATGTCATGGCTCAACCTTTTAATTTACTTGCTACATTTCTTCAATACTGGTAATTCATTCAAACTAGAATTGTTTCGTTTTTGATTGCTTTTAAATCCGGATGCCTACAAATAGTGAAGCTTTCGGAATTTACTGCAATTTAATTTAAAAATATTTCCGCCTTATATTTTGAAAAACATTTAAACAGAAGGTTTTTTTTTCAGTTCAATAGTTATGCAAGCAATCAGAACAGAAGCTATTACGAATAATGTCAAACTCTGCTTTTTAATATTAAGCTGCATTGCCGAAGATCAATACGCAAATAGTTTAATGCACGATGCCAATTTATCTTTCAAAGTGCAATTGCACAGAGTGCCAATGCACCACAGAAAAATTCAAGACAAAGCAGCACCCACTCAACCATTGGCAGCAACTCTTTTGGGTACTTATTTAAAGTCTCATTTCATTATTTTAAAAATTACATTAAAATCATTTGAAATGATTTTTAACATTTTACCATTTTTTTAGATCTGCTTGTCGAGTTCATTACCTCACATATGATGAAAAAATTCCCCCTGGAGTTATATCATCACTGCATCGGTGTTTTACAAAGACTGCTATGCTATCAAAAAAGATGTCGAGTGAGACTTGGATATCAATGGAAGGATCTTTGGACCGCTTTGATAAACCTTTTGAAGTTTCTCACAACACATGAAAATCACTTGGTTAAGAAAATGAATATTTTCCCTCTTGCAATTCAAGTAAGTAGGAAAAATAACCTTAATTTAATCAAATGGGCTCTTATAATCAGTGACAACCTGCATTTTTCTTAAAGGTCGTTAATATCTTGAATTTGTTTATTACTTACGGAGACACATTCCTCTCAAGTCCAAGTAGTTATGATGAGTTATTCTACGAAATTATTAGGATGAGACTGATTTTTACAAATCTGAACGCTATGGGTAAATATCACAAATATCTCCGTAAAAAAAATGAATCCTCAATATTCTGGATTCGTTCTGATTTTCCTCATTTGGATCTTGCTTTTAGCTCTCAGGTTTTCGACTGCCGAGTCCTACGAGTATAAAGAACATGCACTCAAATTAACCAATTCGCTTGTCAATATGAGAGACATAGTGAATCATTTTCCACCTAAGATTTCCGCCTGGTTAGCAAGTGAAAGTTTGTCCACCCCAACGGAGCAACAAATTCTAGGAGTTATTATACAAAATTATGATAGCCTTACACTGAAATTACAAGATAATTTAGACCAATACGAAAGATATTCGGAAAAACCGAATCACACGGCCTTTTTCGAGGAAATGGTAAGGAATTATTATTCAAATAGATTATGAGGATAAGAAATAATTAATTGAAAGTTTCACTTAATTTAAAACCTATTTACAAAATAATAGTTTAATTTTTGAAATATTTTCTATAGGTGACAGGAGTTGTGATCGATACTCGAGGTTCAATTGATCTCAACGGTTTAGATACTCAGGCCATTTTACAAGAACTATCAAATATCTCGTAACATACTGGGATAAGTTTTTTTCCTCTCATACAGAAAGAAAATATCGCGTAGCAATACATATTTTTTACGAGGGAGTATTTCTTATACTATAGCAAGAAAGAGTTTAATCCTAGTATTATTATTAATTATCGATATGTATAGATATGTATACACCACCAATTTATATTTTGTGATCCAATATAATTGAATTCATTTAATAGTTTTTTTTGCAAATGTTACGCTTGAATTTTAATTTTTTTAGAAAGTTAAATTTATTTTTTTTATATTTTGCTTTTATTTTAGTTTTAGAAACCTAAATAGTTAATCGAATCTGGAGGGATGATAATTATTTTTATTATTACTTAAAAACTGTGTATACTTGCTGGATAATAGTGAATCAGTTGTATGATAAATTATTATTCTCTTTGGAAAATTTTCATTAAATCATGATGTTGTTGCCAAAGAAATCATTATAGGTTTCGATTGTATCTACAAGTTTTTAACCTACCTTTATTTTTAAATTATCACATTATTTGATCATTTCCAGCAAAAAATTAGTCTTTTAATTTTATAAAAATATTTTATTTCCTATTTAGCAGAAAACAACCAATAAAGGGTATCTTCATCAATTCAATAAAAAGTAGAATTAACCAGTTGCACATATATTGTAAATTTTACACAAATATTGAAATTAAAATAATTATAGACAATTTATTTGGTCCCTATAGTTTTCTTTTTTTCTTTAATTTAATTTGAATCAAATGTAAACACTTTTCGCCTTTTGTTTAGACATTAAAGCATTTCCAACTTTGGATTGGTTTTTTCTTTCGAGTTGTTTGCTGATGAAATCTCCGACTTGGACCAGTTTGTTCAAATCAATGCCAGTTTGAAGGCCCTGCTCCTGCAGGAAGTATTGTAAATCTTCAGTAGCAACGTTTCCAGTTGCACCTTGAGCATATGGACAACCTCCTAAGCCAGAAACTGAAGAATCGAAAATTCTTATCCCCTCGTCAAGTCCTGTGTAAGTATTTCCTATTGCCTGACCATAAGTATCGTGAAAGTGAAGAGCAAATTTACTAAAGTCCGCAACTTCCTTTATTTCATTGAGAAGAGATTTTACTTTCTTCGGAGTTCCAACGCCTATCGTGTCGCCTAGAGAAACTTCGTAACAACCAAGTTCTAATAAAGCAGAAGCGAAACTTGCAATAACTGAAGGTTTCATCGATCCTTCGTAGGGACACGCTATGATACAAGAGATGTATCCCCTGATTTTCAGGTCGTTCATTTTAGCAAGATTAATGATTTCTTTCATCCTTTGCATATTTTCACTCAGTGAACAGTTAGTGTTTTTTTTGGAAAAGCTTTCAGATGGAGAACCGAAAATCGCTATTTCCTTTACGCCTACTTCGATTGCTTTTTCTAAGCCTCTTGCATTGGGGATGAGAACTGGATAATTAACACCTTCAACTTTTTTAATTTGTTTAAATACTTCTGCACTGTCAAACATTTGAGGAACCCATTTTGGAGACACGAAACTTGTTGTTTCTACGACTTGGAGTCCGGTTTCTGATAGCTTGTTGATAAACTCTACTTTCACGGATGTAGGGATGATTTTTTTTTCATTTTGTAATCCATCCCGAGGTCCAACTTCGACTAATTTTACGAAATCACTGTAGTTTCTTGAGTTTGGCAAGTTGCGGAGAAACCGTCTGGCTACGAACATTTTTTATTTAGCTGTTATTAGTTCCTATTATTTTATTTTACTCGTGTCCTTGTTTTCTTTAGTTCTGTAACCTATAAAAGAACAGAATGATATATTCAACTTTAAAAAAATTCTGTCCTTGCGAAGTAATAATTTTTTAATTAATAAAAGGTTAGTGTTTTTCATAAAAATATTATATAGGTGTGTTAGTCACCATACAATTATCGCATTATTGAAATAAACTAATGAAATTGTTTCAATATTAAAAACTATTACTTGGAATAATAAGAAAAAAGCTTAAGAAGTTTATTTTATAATTAAAAAGAGAGTAAACATAACCTATCATACCTATTATTGTTTTTAACACGATTTAATATATTCTGATGGAAATATCGTTGTTTTTAACTTTTAGAGTCTGAACTGATGCAAAGTTGCGGCAGGCAATGTCACGTCAATTTTATCAGTTTAGATAAAGAATCTTTGGTTTTGAGCATAATTTTAAACTGGTAAACATGATTATTTTCCTTATACATAAGTTTCATAAGTCATGATATTCATGGATTTGACTGATTGAAAATTTCGATAACACACACGACACACACAACAAACAAGTTTGCTCCCCTTCGTTTTGCCTGGTTTTACATTGAAACATTAAAAAAAAATCTGATAATATTAGACATAACAACTCAATGAGATATTACAAATATTACAATCAAGAATTATTCACTTATTATCATTTAAAAACTGGAACTTGTGGCGGGAAATGTATTAGTCTATACTTTTGGCTGATTGGTTGGCTGATATTTTCATTTTAGTTTCAAATTTCGACTTGAGAGCGCGTTATTACTTATTTCCTTCTAAACCTTTTAAACCGGAAGACATTTTCTCGGCCATTTCTATCGTGTCTATCGCGGTGAGAGGGTGTTTGTCTTGCTGAAAAAAGCGTAAGTTACTTTAAAAATGTACCTTCATCTCCGTTTTCATATTATTTTGTTTCAATTCTTTACACTTCAAATATTTTGTGCATTAAATTCAATTTGCTTCGCGTTTTTACTTTGATATCTTCAGTACCAGATTTTATAACCTAGAAATTGTGCTTGGCCACGTGTTGGTTACCATTTATATATTTTAATCTATTATCTATTATTATTCTCGTTTAGAAATACGTTTGATTAATTTGTTTTAATAAAAAATGTGTAAGCCTTTTTTGTCTGGGCAAGGAATATCTACAACTCAGTAGATTATTTCTAATCATTGAGGCGATATTAAATTCCTGTGTTAATCATCAATTGAAGAATTTTCTTCCATTGAATTCATAACAGGAGACAATATTATAAATTAAAAAAAAATATTTTTATTTAAGTTGTAGAAAATAATAGGGCTACATTGAACATTCTTTTAACAATTTTTTTTTTATAGGTGACGAACGTTCAAAATGGTTAACGGTCGAATTCCGTCAGTCTTTTCAAAGACTTATGTAACTCCAAGAAGACCTTACGAGAAGGCCCGTCTTGACCAGGAGTTACGTATTATTGGAGAGTACGGTCTTCGTAACAAACGTGAAGTATGGAGAGTCAAATACACTTTGGCAAAAATCCGTAAAGCTGCCCGAGAATTGCTTACTCTCGAAGAGAAGGACCCAAAACGTCTTTTCGAAGGTAAATATACAACAGAACAATTGAATTATAATATTATCTTGTTCTTTAAAATGATGATAAACTCTTTATATATTCTGACACCTCTTGTCTGAATATCATTGATAGAAAAAACTAATCTGAAAAATTAAAAAAACATTACACAATTGATTGAAGTTAATTTACGGATATTAATGATCTATTTTTCTTTTAGGAAATGCGTTGTTGCGTCGTTTGGTGAGAATTGGAGTCTTGGACGAAACTCGCATGAAGCTCGATTACGTTCTCGGCCTGAAAATTGAAGATTTCTTGGAGAGACGTTTGCAAACTCAAGTCTTCAAACTTGGATTGGCCAAATCTATCCATCATGCTCGAGTTTTGATCCGTCAAAGACACATTCGGTTCGTAATTGTTAAAACTTGATACTCGTGTAGCCTTGTTTGTCTGGGCAAGGAATATCTACAACTCAGTAGATTGTTTCTAATCATCAAGGCGAGATTAAATTCCTGTGTTAATCATCACTCGAAGAATATTCTTCGTTTGACTTCATATCAGGAGATAATTTTCTGTGATTTATCTGTAGGATATGTCTTGTTTTCTACTTGGTCGAATTGAATGAATTTCCTCTTAAAATTTAGAAACTGCTCGCATCGGGATGATGCTCTTGGTTGACCGTTCAGCGTTTCTTCGGAGTGGAATACGAATAAATTGCTGACGAGGCTTAAAAGATGGACAATATGTTCCTGATCAAGCTTGATATTGTTTTTCAAAAAGACCACTTAAATGTCAATTATATTGCGTTTAACGTCTAAAATAAAGGCGGATTTTAAATGTCCCCTTAATATCGGTACAGTGAATTAAGAAATTCTAGTTTTGAGTTGAAGTTACAGTTTGAAATATGTGGATTTTAAATTTAAATCAATCTAAAATGGTAGAATACATTTTTCTTGTTAGCTTAGAAAATCAATTTAAAAAATTTTTTAACTAATATGATATCTTAAAGCTTGAAAAATATGCTCTACAAACCTTACAAATTATTACTATTAAATATGTATAGGTTTTCACATTAAATTTTTCTTTATGCTTTAAGTGCATTAAAAATGTTCAAAAATTTTTCTAGGCAGGAGATTTGATTGGTTATTTCGATTGTGTTTTCCAGAGTTCGTAAACAGGTGGTGAACATTCCCTCGTTCATTGTGCGACTGGATTCGCAGAAACACATTGACTTCTCCCTGAAGTCGCCGTTCGGTGGCGGTCGCCCTGGACGTGTAAAGAGGAAGAACATGCGCAAGGGAAGTGGTGGCGCCGCAGCTGAAGAAGAAGAAGATTAAACTTAAAATTTAAGAATTCCTTTAAGTTTATGGAATTTTCAAAATAAACTTCAATAATGCCTTGAAACGTATGTCCTTTTCTTAAATCTCATATTCCCGTTTTAAATTTTACATCCACATACACCATTGTGTTTCTTTAAAATAATCTTCAAAGATTTCAAAAAATTAATAATTTGGTGATCGACACTAGATTCTTATTAAAATATTAAAGTCGAGAATAAATTATAGTATGTTATTTAATTTTTATGAACTTCATAGTATCAAATTGGTTTTTGTTTTCCTAAGTTTTAGTTTTTTTTTAAAAATAAAACGAGAAACTATTGATTTAGAAATGTCATGAAAAGAACTTCAGACGTAATTTAAATTTAAAAATGCGAATTTTGCACATGTTGCTTTTGCTAGCAGAAAATTTCTTTGTGTACGTTAAAATTTTTCGCGAATTTTCGAAACTCAATGCGCATACGTACTGCATTGAGTGAAAAGTGAGTCAAAACCACAACTCTGTTTAGAAATTAAGTCTCAGTATTGGTAAGTAATTGACATCAGCATAAACAAATACGTTTCTAAAAAAAAATTAAATATTTTCTAGTGTTTCTGCAAATATTTAAAACACTGGAAGATTAAAAATTTTGTAAATGTTCTTTTAATCAGTTCTCTTGACCTTTACCATGGCGTTAATTTCCTAATTGTGTAGTAGATTCTTTCATTACAATTAATAATTGAACCGTCGCAAATTCATCCTGTCGAATGTAAAAATAATAGATTTAAAAATATTTATTTTTCAAGTAAATGAATTACTTGAAATAAATTCCAATAAAAATAAAAGTTGAAAAAATAATTCAACAGAGGTGAGAAAAGCCTTAGCATTTGGCTCCATAAATTTTAAACCCCCCTTATATGATGCGGTGGTGCAATTGTTCCGTTTTATTTGAAAATCTATTGTGCCTAAGTTCGAAAATACGATTATTTTTCATGAGTGTAGCCTTCAAATAATTTTGATAGTCGTTATCTCGTTATCTAACATAACTACAATTTTTCGAGAATAAGTAATTTGTTGCTAAATTAATCCTCCAATTATCCTAACCTAAATTTGGCGGGAGTTTTTGTCGGGAACTCTGGATAATTTCAGAAAGTTATTGTATCGGAATGAATTTTGCAAAAAGTACGTTTTCTTCGGTAGTGTAGTGTTTTCGTGTGCTTCAGGTTCTTTCAAAATGGTAAGGAAAATTGATTGAATTTAAAACTTAAAAAAATAAAAAAACTTCAATTTCATTACACATATTTTATAGACTTAATATTCTTCTCAACTTCAATACGGAATAAAATTATGTGATTTTAATTGGACTAACCAGGCTTCTTTTCTGTTATTGCATATTCTTGTTCGAGATATCTAAGAGATTCTCTGTAAAAGTTAGTTTTACTACTTCTACATCTACATATATATGTTTCATTTGCGACGAGTATAAGGTACAACGGAGTTGGTTTTTGGTGTGTTCCAAAACTCTAATTAGTTGAAAACTCACGTCTTCTGAACTTTAATGACCGAATATGTATTATAAAATCGAGAACTCATTAGGAATTCTTACATATTTGTATTCACTGGAGTTTGAGATATATGTATATTTAAACTCTGAAAGAAAATAATTTCCATTTAATTTCAGAGATCAGATTTTCTCCGATTTCAATCCTTTCTTCATATAATTTCCAAGCAGCAATTTGCCAATCTTCCATTCGCCTTTTGCGTGTATTTTTCTTTAAATCTAACCAGCATCGGACCAGCATCTTCCGTCTCCGGAGCATTCGAAGTTGGTCAAGTGTTCTCGGCCGCTCATCTTTAATGCATACCTTTCGTAGTAGGCAAGACCGTGTCAACAGAGGTATTTGGTGTGGGGAGGAAATATAGTTAAAGCATTGAGCTCGATGAGCACAACGACCTTCTCGAGGTCGACCTCTCTTGCTCTCACTCATATGGAAATTTTATGGATTCTATTCACCCTTCCTATTACAAACTTCAAAATCAAAATGCGTCTTCCACTTCAGAATCTGGCTTCTTTCTTATGTATTGAATTTATCAAGATTCGGATAGCGAATAGATGCAAAATATATTCTTAGAGAATACATTACATATGTATATTTATGTCAAGAACCTTCTTTCCTTGGGATATTTTTTTTTAATAATTGAACTAAGCCCCAAATCTTTAAACCAAGTTTTACACTCTTATTTTTGCTTCATGTCTGCAATTTTAATCGCATTCCTCAAAACACTTTTCAAATCATTGCAACACATTTACTTTCCCTGTTCTTTTACGCAAACTGGAATCTGGAATTCAGGGAGCCTTTGGATGGATAAAAAATAGAATTGCAATTCTCAGAGAAAATAATTTTAACGTAATAACCGTCTCGTAAGAACTCAATTCTTAGAAAGTCGGTTTACAAGGTGTTCGATCATAAAGGCTCTTCTGCGACTTGGAGTCTGTACAGACATGAGTCTGCGTTCTCCTCGCATTTCTTCGCTTAGGGTGCGGCAAAATACATGTGCATGTTCATATGTTTCTACATAGAGTCGATATAGAATATACATATAAAATATAGAGAATATAGACTGAAAGTCCTGAGAGACGTTTTGTTCAAACAAATTCATGCGTAGGTTGTAGAGATGTAGAGATGTTTGCAGCTTGCAGGTATATTATGTGCATGTTGTGGTACATATTGCATCACACCTTCATCATGGAATTTATACTCTAGAGTTGTCTAGAGTCTACGCAGCTCGCGGCCTCGAACAGGCTTTGTGCGATTCGAGATCGTATAAACGGATCGCAGCAAGCAATATCTCCGTTAAACTTTACGTAAGGTGATCTGTTTGTCTCAATGAGACATGCAATTTGTGGGGGCATATATACTGGCTTTCTGAAAACCACAAGCATACGTAATATGGCTTCAGAAACAAAATATGGTGCTACGTAAGGTTTGACCTATATAAAATGATATAAAGTGTCATTTATGATAACCGAAAATGAATATCATTCAGAATCTTTAGAAAATTTATGATAGTTCGTTCTTTTTTTGCTGGTTGGACCTCTGATCCATCCTGTATAGTATATTGACGAGAATTAACACAAGAAAGTGTTATTTCAATCTCGAAGTCCTGAAGTATTGGTTGTGAAAAACACGAATACCCATCTTCCGAGAGGAGTAGTTTGTTGCAATCATGCTTACGTCTCGGGAGTTTTTATTGGCCAATATTTTGCGATTGGATGAGATTGGAATGACACTTTCTTCTCGCAGACTGAGTTCATCTCGATCTGTTTACTTCATGAACAAACAAGAGGGAGTCTTGCAATATCGATAAAGCATTTATATTGAGAAAAGGTTTATGGATGAAGGAAATAGGATAGGGAAATACGTATTATTAAAATCCATCTTCATTTGCCTTGCATTTCAATAAATCCTTGCTTGTCTTTCAGGAAGTGTTACCATCAAAAATGATGTGTCCGTGATTAAATTTACCTCACAAAAGTCAAGAATAACAAGATTCTCGATTCATAAGTCAATTTCCTCTTAACGGAATTATTTTCCTGTGGTAAATCGCGATTTCTGTCTATCTTATATAATTTTATTCTCACTTGGTAGGATATCGGTGGCAGTAAATTTTCGACGAAAAGACGTGCAGCTAGAAGGTATCAAATATAAATCTAGAATTCGATTGGCGCGAATGTATTTTCCGAGTGACTGCCATTTCCATTATTTTCTCCTTATCCAGTTTGTTTCGCGGCACGTGTCGCAATGCTTTTCTCATGTATGTAGAAACTACAAAAGCGAAGTCTGTTGTAGCTGAAAAGTAAATAAGGTGTGAAATATTGCACCAGTGCGAGTGGGTAAAGGGTAGCTGGGTGTTGAAAATAGGAGCTGGTCGCGTACTAGAGAACCAGAGTGTATCCATCACGAAAACTGTCAGAACCACGTGGTATGAACTTGGCAACACTAGGAAAAGATGTAACAATCCGATACCAAACGGAATGCAAGGGTCTCCCACTCAATTACTTGTTCTCCATCTATAACGTTTTATCGTCAATTACGACAGCGTTCGTCGAACTTTATGGTCCGTTTTTACCTCGATCAAAAGATTTGACCTATTTCCTAAGATGTGATCATGTAATTGGAAAACAATAATTTTTGATTGGATTTCTGCAGCGGAAGTAAAAGGAATTATCGTTCAAACATAGAGAATTTTTCATCAAATAATATCAATTTTTTGTAACATTCTAAATCAGTTTTTAATTTCTCTTATATGCTTTGCAGATGTATGGACCTAGACCGAAGTTAATATCCATGAAGGTCACAGGATATCTTCCTCCTTATTGGAAGATGAAGGACCCTGATAAGATATCAAGGCTAGAAAAGATCAAGGAGAGCAAAAGATCAGGGAGTAAGGGCTTCCAGTGACATGCTGGAAGGTCTATTGATCTTATAAGACTACCTTGCTCGAATCTCTGCATTTCTTTTCTGTCTACTTGGGACTCGCTTTTTTACGATTCCAGCAAAGGGTAAGCGAACTTTTACGAACACCTTTTTTTTCCACGTGTGTAAAGAGCACATCATGTTGAACACTCGCAAAGGGCCTTTCAAGCTGATGGAGTTCGCAGCCATCGTTTCGGGGCTTTTCAGAGCACTCTGTATAGTCCATATACTCCTTTTCCCCCCTTTTTTTTGCTCAACCTTCCGCTAACGTGATCCATGACTATTAAATATCCCTTCGCTGATCATACGCAGAAGGGTTTCCTTCCTGTGGAGGCGTCACGTGCCACCATTAATCTCAGTCTCTGAAAATTCGATGAAGAGAAGGCCAGACAGAAAAGCGATCATGGCAAGTCTTCCGGAAAATTGCACTGGATTTGCGACGGAATGCAAATTTTGAAAGACAGTTATGTTCATTTTTCTGTGAACAATTTTAGGAAATTTAGCTTCGATAAATTGATACTGGACAGTAAATCAGAAGAATTAAAACATTTTTTAAATTTACATATCTTTGGAAGGTTTCTATAGAAACCTTCCAAAGATATGTAAATTTAAAAAATGTTTTAATTCTTCTGATTTACTGTCCAGTATCAATTTATCGAAGCTAAATTTCCTACGCCACATTCAAAGCCTTTTAATTAAAATTGACTCACCAACTATTTTATTTTTAATTAAGAGTGCAATTAAAATCGTCCCTGTTTTAGAATTAAAGTTTAAAGCTTACACAGTTAGGAATTCAGAATCCAGAAATTTTTTAGATGACGGGAATTGAATGATTCCTAATTTCAAAGCCTTAGAATTTGGGAATGATAAAATATAAAAAGGACCATGTGAATGTGAAAAGAGATGAAGTCTCTTGCTTTGAATTATAGGGGAACAAAATGAAGGATCCTGATGAATGGCTTAATTGCCGGGGATGATTGAGAGGTCTCGTGGGAGTTTATTCTCTCAAGATCCTCAAACGAGTATAGAGCAGAAAAACTTATAAGCTCTCTTAATGTTGAGACAGATAATAAAAAAGTTGTTTCTGAGCCGCGTTACACTTTCTGCACGTCTCATCGTAAAATCCTAACGACCTTTAGTGTCTCAGAAATTTTTTTTTAGGTGATTTTATACTTGTGTGAGATTAAAGGCTGAGTTTATTACTAGATTTAAAAGATTCTCAGTCAATTCAAGAATGTAGCTGGATGTCCTCAAATTTAGTAAGACATTATAAGGAGTAAATTTAGTTTTGCCAACTTTATGCTTGCAATAATAAATATTTTTTTCTAAAACCTTGCATATACCTCAGTTTTGTACAGACGGAGGTAAATGGCCTAGTTTTTATTAGTGAAAAATATTTATATCATTTGGTAAAATTAAATTTGCTCTTTCCCTTTAATCTAATAGTTGAAATATTCATTATACCATCTATAGAGTGGATTTGACTTTTTATTGGCAGAAAATTAAAAAAAGCTATGTTTATAAATAACGAGCGATTAAAAAATCTGAGAATTTGTGAATCTTCAGAATGTTTCCAATTTGAATTATTCGTTAGATGGGTTACGCATGGGATATCGATACGAGATTGAAATATGCATTATTGCACGTAGAATGTGTAACCCAGGGTTGTAAAATTGATCAGAAATCAAATGAAATAGAGCGAAACGATGCATTCCAGGTTTTTGAACCGCGAGATATCACGATAAACCCGATATTTTACTCCTAAGGGAAATAAAAAAAATTCTGAATGAAAAAATAACACATCTTCATTATAATTATAAAAATAATTTATATCTTGGCAATTCTCGGTTATTTAAAATCAAAGATTTCAATTACAAAATTATCCCCACTAAAAATTTCGAAAAAAATCAATTTCCGTTTGTTCGAAATTAGTTAAATTTGACTAATTAATAGTAGTTTCTTACCAATTCAAATTGATGAATAAATAAATGAATTGGTAACTCCTTAATAGCACGAAATGTCCTAAAATTACTAGAAATTCCTTAAAATTCTATACGGAAAATTGTTAATTCATTATAATTCTTAAAAATATCTTAACATTCGATCAAATCTTTTGAAAATCATAAAAATATTTTATTAATGTCTGTTAATAAAATTCTATGAGAAACTTCGAAATTCTACAAAATCCATTAAAATCGCATAATATGTCAAAAATAACATATTTATTTATACAAAAAGTTTAACATTACTGCAGATGTTCGAAGAACAATTCAATTCGAAAGTAAAACTACCAAATAGATTAATAAGTGATTAATAAGACTAATTCAATAGTCCAATTCTTACTAATTCAGATTGAGATGAAATTTATCCGAAACTAATGTGGAATTGTCAGTGGCGGTGTTTCAGGTGTCACATGTTTGTGACGATGATTAAAATTTTATTTAATATTTAATTTTAATATGAATCTTTCCGGGTGAAGTTTGCAAGAATTTATTGCGGATTCTTTGAATTCATGGAGATTTTCTAATTAGTCCCATCGTCGTAAATACATCGGTGACGAGACGCGTGCACAATGCTCATGTACCTAAACGCATTTCGAACACGTAACATCGTTGGCTGCATACTACATGGCCGTACACGTCGTGTCGAATTACAATTTACTCTGTCGTTCAGCGCGTTATACTCTTCGCATGCGTACAAGTAGCCAGTTCGCGTTACCTCGAAATTGCTAGATACATATTACGTAAAATTACCCAGCAAGAGTACCGCATGTTCTGTTCTGTCGCTGCGCTTGCAAAGAAGGGTAAATACGAAGTCTTCACCAGTAGGGTATACAATATACATTTTAGCTTTACGTGTTCGGCCATAGTGTGAACTACTGGATTGTGCGAAAGCACTTAGAAATTGCTTGGAAAGTCTGCACACGTTGCGATCTAAATCAACCAAGATAAAGATTGCATAAACCTTCTATATAGGGAAATAATAGGTTTCATGAAAATTGTTTAAGAGAGAGATTTGTTTGGAATAGTTTTGAGAATCTGTAATGTCAGGGTGGCTACAGATCAGGGAAGTCAAGGAAACGTTTTTTTGTCAGTCTGACTGTTTATTAGTAATTGCTGAGATTTACTTAATTATAGTTCAAAACATCTGCCTTGAAACGTGTTCTTGCCTAGGTTCTTAACAGCCTGTTTATA
>JAUESI010000017.1:728755-739774 GCA_032275145.1 Synergus laeviventris | reverse complement strand
TATCGGATCGCATACATACGCTAACGGGCCCATTATATTCGCGGTTATCGTACTATATTATAGGATATAACCCTTTCCCTCTTCTACCATCTGAACGAGTATTTGAAAATATATATTCTCGATAATAGAGATATTCATGAGAAAAAGTTTGTACGTGTAATAGGTAATAAAGTAATAAGAATATTCCAGAAATCTTAAGCAATTTAGAAGATGGAGAGTCCGCGAATTTTATTACAAAAAAAGAATTCAGAGAGCAACTGACGATGGGACATCGCGTTTTAAATTCAGATTTCCCTCTGTATTTGAAACCGTTGAAATTAAACGTTGGATGGGTGGAGAAGAGTGGCAGCAACGGCGATGCTTTCGTAATCCGAGCTTATCCCTTAATTTTCGCGGATTCGGCTTGTGCCGATTAGCTACAGATGTGGGAGAATTCTGTATATCGAGGGGATGTAGATCGGAAGCCAATTAATATCAAGCCCTCCCCGCTGCCTAGAAAGCCTGCAGCAACATCCGTCGGGCAGTAACGTTGAATATCTGTTGCCCAACCGCGCTGAAACATAATTACAAGCTCGTGATATACTTGCGCCATGGGGCTCGCTTGTCAGCGTATCTCACCCTTTTCGCGACCTCCCTATACCGCGTCATATGATAACATTTCATCCTTCGTTATCTCATTAACTGGACGCTTCGACGAAATCGTAAACTCTTCAATCGCGTTTCTAATAAATTGTTCGGTTGTCGTTTGTCATTTATGTTCAGTATTTATTGATAAAAATTGTTGTGAAAAACAGGGTTGTGAGAAAATTGAAGTTTCAATCTTTAGTTTCATGTCAAAAGGTTCCGAGAAGAATCTTCCCATCCTCATTCCTGAATCATACATCAAGAATTCTGTGTCATCATGATTTATACCATCTTGATTCTTGTTTAACATGCAAGGTCCTGAACCCCTTCTGAAACAGCAAACAGTGAATATTAAACATAACTAATACTTAGGTGTAATCTATCTTCGGGAGTAAACCTCGTTTATAACTACTTACACCACATTAATGTGTTTTCATGCATCATGTGGTTAGTGTGCAAAACGTGTTCTCACTACATACATATGTCATGTGATATAATGCATTATTACGCTTTCCTAATTGGGCTACAAGTTCTCGCAAACTTAGGAATACAGGCAGCACACATTTTCCAAAGCAATCCCCTTTAATAAAGATATTCTTTAAGCAGTGTCGTAGGAAAAGATTCTGATATATTCTCTTTCCGTCAATCTCTATTCCTCCCTAAATTTTCTACATGCAGAGTAAAACATTTGGAAATGGATATTTTTATAAAATAAAGTTATTTTGGTAACTTCCAGAGCATTTATGGCGTATTACCTCACATATTTTATGAAAATATAATGGAGAAGGATGATGAAAGCAAAGGGTGTAAACAGACACTTTAGTTGATTTTATCGATTAAGTGGAAGCTGTCCCAAGCAGAGAAGGTGGAAATCCCTTAAGAACAGAATTCTCTCTACTTGCAAGTATACACGTATCCTAACGAGGGTGCTTTCATTATAGAACCTTCATTAGGACGACTTGTCGTCTCCGACTCTCACCTCAGAATGAGGGGGATTAATTTTTAATATCGTTTCTGCTTCTAGCAAGGAGCATCTTTTCTCAACTCACCGTAGCATTTGACCGTTCTTCCTTTTTCTCCCTCCAATAAAGAGTGATTCATGTCGTGTTGGAGGACAAAATAAATTTTTTTTGCTCCTCGTCTCTTTCTGTCTTTAAATGAAAAAATTCATTACAATATGGCAATAACATAGGTCTCGGTTCAGCGTCGAGGAAAAATATCCTTACTGTGCTGACATGGTAAACTCTGCAGAGTCGTTACAACTCTTCAGTTGAGCGGCCATTGTAGCAATCTTCAAGGAAAACCTAGCAAGGACGTTTCTCTCTTTTAAAACATAAAGGATTTTTATAATTAGGTTCCTCTTTGAGGAGTAAGTAAAAGATGTTGATTAACTTATCGTCCAATGGTCTATCGTTCTCTCTCTCTCTCTCTCTCTCTCTCCCCTCCTCTCTCTAATGATGTTTAATTACGTGGATTCTTCATTGCACATCTAATGTTTATATTCTAAATGAGGAGGAGATTTTGATAAAATATCTTACAGGCTCGGCCTCTTGGTTAATAGGATTCTAGGCGGCATGTCTGATAAAAAATACATTAACATATTTTAACGCGGATTCCACGGCTTCGGGTTTCCATTCACGATTTAAACGAGTGATAAAATGCTCTCAGGATAATATAAAAGACTGGGTGAAAATATTGAAATTCTTGAGATTGAGAAAATCGTTTTATTCAGTGAAATTTACGTCCGATGTCTCTTCTATTGAATACTTGCATTTATTATTTTATGCGAAAAAAGTTATTACTTTTATTTCACTAGAATTTTCATTTAGTAAGTTGAACAATTTTTGGTTTTGGTTTGGTTTGCCCAACAAAACAATTTGTTACCAGCATCACTAAATTTTTTTTCAGTGATACATAATTATCTAACAATACTTCATTATCGTACTTGTCGCTCTATTCATTGCCTGATGCTTCATTACTGAAATCCAATTATTTGACATTACACGAATTTCGCAAATGTTTGTGCACTGAATCACATCAATTCTACAATAATAGTTTCTCAACATATAGAGTCGTAACGTGCGAATTTCATATTTATTGGCCAAACAATATTAATTGATACAACCTTTTTGAAAGAAAGTTTTTCCAAAAGTAATATTGATTCTAAATTCGTTTTTCAGTAGCTTGAAACCTTCTTTCCCATTTTTCCCAAAGTGGATTTGTTTCTTGAATCGGAATGGGCAATTCGCGCTTCGGTTAATCGACTTCCTTGGCAGGGAATCTCGTTTGGCAGTGATGTTTCTCCAAAATCACTGTCTTTCAAATACATCCATTAGGAAAAGCAGATAACCATATTCCAGTTCATTGTGCACTCTATTTACATGGAAGGCACGATGGTACAAGTCTCTCAAGGGAAATAAGGTCATATGATTGGAGACGAGCCAATGTCTACAGTGGTCTATACTCTACAGTTTCTCTCTACTGTTGTGTAATAGTATATAATACACGACACTTCTGACCTGGCATTGTACTATCCATCAACTTTTTATTTTCACAAAAATCTGGAATTTTTTGCTCATCTTGTGTTCCTAAAAAAAGGAATTGTCGGACCGACAAGAGGATTGTTTGAGTAACGAGCTTCTTGAGCGTTAATGCGAATACAGCAAGTTACGACGGACCATTACTCATTACTTTTGTTATAATTGCCACATTAAACGTAGTGCCTGTGAAAAAGGTGGTTCATGTCGTTTTTGTCTTATTTTTATATCCAGTGGAATGAAGACTTATTTCCTTTCGGTAAAGGCCCTATTTTTGCGAAAGTGCTGATTTATTTGATGCTAGAAATTAGGATTCGTTAGTGTAATTTGATTGTTTCCGGAATGATGGATTTTAGATGAAAGAAAAGACTGATGTAATTTATTGTGAAATTTAATTTGCTGTGGATGGATGCTTTTCTCTTTCGCTTTCTGAAAGAAGCTTCTAGTTGGAAAATTGAGGATCCAGACAGTTAAATTAATAATAATACTCATATACGTCTCGTGGATCTTAAACCTACACTGAAAAAACTCTATGGTTGTGAAAACCTCAGGATTTTGATTCACAGAACCATTATAGTTTTTTCTTAGATTGTTCCTACATTAAATGATCTCGCTCTTCACACTTGTACAAAATTAATTATTTCAGTTCAATTATTCACAATTATCGTTCCTCGGGTTCTCATATCTTCTCTCCAAGAATAATTTTGAGAAACTGCTATTCTGAATGGTCTCTACTAGAGTTGAATAAAAGATTTGATATTCAAATTCAGATGCTTCATAAAGTACTTAAACATTATTTGGAATAATAACGAAAAGTTGGTAATAGAATGAGAAATTAAAAGGTTATTACAAGGCAAGTGAACCTTCATCGTTAACAATACAATTTCTCCTTCCCAAGAATGTTGTATATGGCGAAAGATCTTGTTTACCTTTGAGGCTCAGGTGGTTGTGGCGGCTGTGGTATTAACAATTCGGAATTGAAACGATATTATTTTGTTCATTAACGTATTTTCCTCGGAGTGGCGTATCCATTTACTTAAGTATGTACTATGGTGCAAAGCGAGTTAGGTATCCTCGCTCTTAATTGGCCGTTTGTATTCTGTATTCTCTCTCCACGTACCTTTATGCGTATACCTTTCAAGACGACAATGTGTCTCTGTACGATAAGGAGATACATGCTGCCTACCCACCTTAAGTACGTACAGCTTCCCTCACATATCAGCTGCTATTCTCCCATACAATCTTGTACGAAGAATCCCGTCTCGGATTCCATTCGACAAGAGTCACGGTGACAACTGACGTCACTTTGATTTCTTAAAGATATCACATGAGAAATTGTTGAAAATGAAGGAAGTTGAATCTAACAAGAGATCTTTTTTCAATCTTCTTCTTTTCTCTTTGTTTTAATAAATGATTATCCAGCAGTTTCATAATGCTCAGATAAGTGACAGGAAGAATTCCTTTCGCCTCGTTGAAGGTCACTTTGCAATAAATAAACTGAGATATTTACATGAGAATGATCGTTTTTTTTTGCTCAACCGATCTGGGAATTTAGCCTGGGGTGAAGAGTGTTGTTATTTTTCTTTAGATGGCTCGTAAAAAATGAGTGACGCGAATCACTGTGTTCAAGTAACGGTGTATCGAATATCTGGGCAGGTTTTGAAAGGCAATGATATTTCTTGGCATGTGACTGTATTGATGGTAAAAATATCTGGTGATCTGAGTTTTAAGCAGGAAAAAGAAGAGTAAAGATGAACTTTATTTATTTAGTATTGTGTAGTGATAAGATATAAAGTAGATTGATTTATAAGTCTCATAGAGGATTATTTACCAACGATAATCATTTATTGAAGGTGTTTATTTAGCAATGGGTGGGTAAAAAAAAAGACAGTAGGGTAATATCCGTTGTTAACGGTAGTATTTTAACAAAGAATTTATCAGAGGCTTTCAATTAAAAATTGTTTAACTTCTTCTTATTCAAGATGCAAATTTAAGTCGATATTTATATAACATTTCATTAACAAGGGTCGTTACTGAACTTTTGAAAGGAAACTCTGATCGAAGGTACAAATAAGAGAGTATTAGATAGGCGTCTTTATTACAGGGATGTTTTGTAATGAGTTAGTTAAGAACTTCTGCTTTTAAAAACTTGCTCACGACAAAGATAGGTAACTTTGTTTTTACTCTGCAAAGATGCTTTCGAGGAACTTTTTCCTCCAATTTTTCTTGTTTGTGCATCAACATTCTCTTAAAGCTTTTTCATTATCGATGACGTATCCTATTTCGTATATAGTAAACTCTAAGAAAGTAAGTTTCTTAATGGTGAGGTCTAGGAAAAAGCAAATGGGACCAAGGTTATTGTAGGAATTAGAACAAGGGGCTTAAAGGGATCAAATATGTTTTGTTAAAAGCGACTTTTGAAGGATTTGTGTAGTTCGCTCCTTGTTACCTAAAATACAATAATAGTCGTGTTCTCTTACTCAAAAAACGCGATTTTAAGGCATCCATGAGACTTTATTGTTACAGCAATATCTTACAGTAAATTAATTTAGTTTTTGCGTCGTAAAGTTCTGCGATTTTATTTTGATTTTACCTCTTTATTAAATTTTCTGCTTTCTTGAGTTTTTCTGCATTTTCCTGTGGTTCTTTTTCTTGAAACATTTTCTCTTCCTTCTTATAGGAAGAAATATTATTATTAAAAGAATATTCTCTTTGTCGCAAAAGAGGAAATCAATAATAATAATAATAATAAAAATCGTTACATAAATAGTTGTTTTCTTTAGATATAAAAAAAGAACTTGTTTTCTTAATAAAAAATAGAATCATGAGAAAAAGGAAGGAATGAAACGTTAAATGGAATCCATTGGAAATCTAAAAGTTCGCTCGTTTTCTCGCATTGTTTATAGTAGATTCCCGATCAGTTCGTGCAGAAAATGCCCTCGTAATTTTCTCCCTTTATTCGATCATTAGAAGCGCGAGAGTTCAAGGGGAGGAGATTTATTTATTGGTGAGGAAACTGGCGAACGCATATACTTCCACATTCTCATCTATAGATACGAATGCGTGATCGCGTTTCTGTAGAAATTGATGTTCCTGGCTTCAGGAATCCTGTATGAATATTTATAGCTAGCCATCGCGACCTGGGCACGCTGCATGGAATCTATATTCAACAACCCTCGTCCTTTTACCTATTTATTTATTTCTCCTGGCTTTAAAACTCTTTCCTGCGAACGTAATAAAATCTCCCTATATCTCATTCGGGAATATCATTGATTTTTAGAGCCGATTTCAATTCGTAGGGTTTTTTAATGTCAGGATATGAAAAGTCAAAAAAAAAGAGAAAAGGAGGGCTTGTGCTATAAAGTTCCAAGTCCCTTAACTAAGTAACCCGAATTGATATTTCTTTAATGATGTAAATATTATATAAATGATATATATATAAATGTGGAGTTCAGCAATGTCATAGATCGATAGTCGCATCTAAAATCTCATGACGAGAGCAGCGAAATATTGAATTCGTTGCCGCGTGTCTTCCCACCAGATATTCGAATTTCGAAATCGTTTCAGCTATCGCAATATTTCTCCGATGGAATTGAATCTTGCTAGACTAGGGAAATACTGCTGAGACATCGTTTTGCAGTTTTCCTGTATATCTCACTGTTTTCGGGGATACCTTCACCACATAGGAGAAATAAAACTGCAGAGTTCAAGATGTCTTTGTTTTCATATGATAAGATCGCTTGATATACTCCTTTCATATTTTTTTTTGCTAGCATTATATTTCCATATTTTTGTTCTATTTTCCTTGTTATTTGATAAAGTAATTAAGGAAGAATAAAAGTCTTTTAATATTTGAAGAAAAAGTATGCAGTATTTACTCTAGATTCAGGACTAATGCTGAAAGTGAAAATTCAATAATCTCTCACATTTAGAGTACAGCAAAAACCACAGAACTAACGAGCACACAATGCAGTAATAAATGTAATAATTTTGAGATAATTTTATAATGGTTACTCTTAATATTCTTTCTATGAGGAGAAAGCAGTAGCCAGACTATTATAATTACCTCACATAATAATAGCTGCACGTAAATAGACTTTCTCTCAATTTCTTACGTTAACATCAATTCACATCTACTTTACTTACATAACTTTCCTGGATTCCATCTAAAATAGTTTACTTTCAATAGAATCAATTATTCAACCTTCAGTTATTCCATCCTTGATAATCATTAAAATATCTTCAATTCTTTAAAAAAAAAAACAATATATATAAAGTGCCAAACATGAAAAGAACAGGGAAGTAAAAATCTAGAAGGCCTTTGTTGGTGATTCAGCAAGAACGCCTTGATGAAATGACTTGCCTCTTAATTCTTATATTTATATGCCTAGTTTTTTGCTAGCTCAGCAAGGATTTTATGATAATACAGAATCATCCTGATTCACAAGGTGTGAAGGTTTTACTCTTACCTTACTGCCAGTTTCGTCCTGGGTTCATTCGACTGGGATTAACGCGATTGTCAGAGGGGGAATTTGCATAATAACGAGGCTTAGTGTAGAGCGTGAAGCAACTGAAGACTTCACTTAGATTCAGTCAAGGACTCATGACTCAGTCATCTCTTTATTTACAAGAGTAATTCCGATAATTCCAACTTTAGTAACTCTTTTATTAACTCAATCGTAGTTCAAATATTGTATATTTATGATTGCCCAACGTCTAACATTTTCTATGTGGTATGCATAGGATTAGTTTCCACAGAGGATAAGCAAAACAACTCAACACGATTGTCCCTCTTAGTTGTTGAATTCACGTAGGCTAGAAGTGCAGACTACAGAAGTGCAGGCCTCGTCGACGTCGACGAAATTCGAGAAAGTTGCTTTCGCTCGAGAGATCGACACAGCCACTACTCTCGACATTAAACTCTTCGCCAATGTCCGCAATAGTGTGGTTATCGTAGCTGCTCCACGTCATTGAGTCGTTAACGATCGATTTCTAGCATAGAGGCGTTAGTTCTGGACCATGAGAAACCATTTCGATACCTATCATACAATTTTATTCCACCCATTAAAGGTGCTCTTATCAATACATTACTATACCTAAAAAAATTAAACATCCGCAATAACTTTCCCGGCCAAGAGCAAATGTACTCTCACTGATGTCGTTTGCTATAATTATAAATTTACTCTAGTTTAATTAGAGCTTTACTATTTTATGTATTTATGTATTTATTACATGTTTTGAAACAGAACTTTGTTTCAGAAATGTGTTTAATCTATTCAAGTAATCATTTAATACTTAAATTTTATTTTGATATAAATAAACCAAAAGTATTTCTTAGTGCCTTTACTGAAACGACGAGAATACTTGTATTTTAATTGCGCTTTACCAATAGCGCTGCAACTGAAAAGGAATGAAGGCAAAGGAGGTCAAAGTCTCTCTTTTGAGGGTCGCTTTTCGTGTTCAGCAGAGTTCGTTTATAACAAAATTGCAGCGAGATTTTTTGTGTTTCGAGCTATCGCAAGTTTGTTCATTACAATCTTTTATTAATTTTATAAAACATTCTCTAATTGCACACGCTTTATATCCAGAAATATTGTTACAACTAAAAATAAAAGAATACACTGTTTCTAGTTTAAAATGCGTTTAATGGAAAGATTCGTTCATTTGAACATTCAGAACTTCAACGACATGAAAGAAAACGATATATCCAGGTTCTATAACAACGAAAGTATTATTAATTGAACAAGTTAGTTTCGTAACCGAGAAAAATGATAATAAATTGTTGGCTTTGGTTTAAAATGAATTGCCGATATCAAAGCAATTTCTATAGGGCAATAGAAACTAAAGTGGCTAGCATCATGAAAGCCGCACAAGAGATATTCTTTCTCTTCCAGAGAAGAATCCTCTTACTTAAGTACTTTCCTTCTCTAGTACAGATCACGAGACCCTGTTATTGTCTGCATCAAAAATACATTTTATATAATAGGGATTGACTTCTGACATTTTCTATTGTAATCTTATGTCCATCGTCCTTATACACATCTTACCATGATTCTTTTTTTTCAATCAATACACTATTACGTATGACTTCATGTCTAACAAGTTTGTTTTGTTTGTTTCAGGTGAGTGGCTTTCATTCTGTTCCGAGGTAAACGTGAATACGAAATAGGACCATACACGGAAAAAATTAATCATCAACAATTTATTTGACTGTCATCGACTTTAGGATACCTCAAAAGTTTTCAAGTATTCCATAAACTTTCTTTTCAAAATCAGAATCTTTCGAAAACTGTTTTAGAAGATTACAAATGATCATAAATTATACTCCCATCGTGATATTTCATCCACCCGATCGCAATAATACTATAACTGCTCTGCATTGTGCTTCTTAATCTTCAAAGAAAGGTGAACGTATCTCGCGAATATTATACCTAGCGTGCCAAATGTAATTAAGGATTACACGGGCACGCGTAATCGTCCGAACAATGCTCGACTTTTACTCGATATTATCGCGCCTCCGTATTATGGTACAAACAATAAGACCTGGCGATACTATTATAAACCAAAAGATACACGTTTACTCTGTATATCTATATATATTTGTAAATATATAGATATACAGGCATTTAACAAGAGGAGGACGAGGCAAACAGAGAAAATCCCTTTCTCTGGAGAATGAAGATAGGAATATATATACTTGTTCGCTCGCAGGCATCGCGGAATTACGAATTTTATCGACCTGGCAGAATCCTCGAATCGCGATCAACCTATCGGTAAATAGAGCACAGGCGTAATCATTCAATTTGACCCCGGGCCGAAAAAAACGCTCCGACGCGCTAAATTTGCTACTCGAATCGTGAATTCGACAGAAATTGAAAGTTCAGTCCATTCATGTCCTTTTATGAGCGTTTTTTCTCTAACTATTTTGTCGATTATTGCACTTTTGGTTCAGGTTCAATATTTAATGAAAAAGGTACCTTTTTGATCCTTTTTCCCACTGTAGATAATATTTTAAATATTCAGTAATTTAATTTTAATCTTTTGAAAACTGCTTTGAGAACTAAAATTAAACATAATTAAGTTAATTATCCTGCTTTAGTGACTTCCTTCTTTTGATTATAATTTATGTATGGAGTAATATTAGATTGATGTGAAGGATTAGAAATTGATTTGAGGAATGCTTAGAGTAATATCCAGTATTACTACGCGAACATTTCACTTTTAGTTAATTTATGAAGCACTTAAATTCATTTTTTCCGAGTTTTTAATAACACACGATAATTTCCAATTTAAGCAATCTATTAGGATTTTAATTGTTTAGCGTGAAAAGGGAAATTCTACATTGAAGCAATTATATATTGTAGTACTTTCTCCTGGAAAAAGTTGATGAGCAGGATTGTAATTGTACCTAGGAATTTGTGTACTTTCAGATATACTTGTACTTGTTTGGAAATACTTTCGAGATTTCTTGTTTTGAAACTGAAAGCATGAAAGCGAAGGCTTAGAAGATGTTTGTCTATATAGGTTCTTCAATAGTGAGAGTACTCGTGTTCTTCTAATTTAGTGAGCAAACTCTCAACATTTTAAGATTCCAAATTCAAGTTCTTCAAAATTTATAACATTCAACAGAAGACTTTAAAGTCTTCTAAAGACTTCTATATAAAGATAAAAATAACTGACCTATTCTTCCCTTTCCAAGCAAAGTCAAACTGCGTTCTCCCAAAGGGGAGTCACGTACTGCTATAAGTGACTATAAGTTTCTGGGTGTAATAATCGATAGAAGAACGTGTTTGGTGTCTCTATATGAATTTTCGCCAGGATCACGTTATCGGTGATATCTGGAAGATATCATATATAT
>JAUESI010000017.1:688465-719980 GCA_032275145.1 Synergus laeviventris | reverse complement strand
TTAAATTGTTTCACAAATTTCGAAATCACTGAGAACACACAGCGAAATAAAAGTGTGGAGGAAGATTATGTGGGCATCATTTTTTTTAGTTGAATGAGATTTAAAAGAGTTTCAATTGATTTTAATGGCAAAAGACGCATGTTGTTCTTTGATGTAGGTTGCTTTCCTTAATTATAGTGGTAAAACTACTTAGTCACTTGGTATGCAAAGCTACCGTCTTGAGTTCTAACATCTAGCTGAAGGAGGGTGAAAGGATCCTTATATCCTCAAGGATAAAGAAGGTAGGAGAGCCAAGATGGCTTTAAGAGAAAGAGAGATGGTAAAGAGTGAGACAGGTGTGTAGAGGAGAGAGAGATATGTGTCAAAGCGTTGCTTTCAAAGCAAGAATGCCGAAAGCGTTCCAGCGTTCTCCTCTTTACTAGTAATCGTATGTTGCCCCTCATATCTCGGAAGCCGTAAGGGGGCACTAAGAATACGATAACGTGAATGTATATTTTCCAATAACGAGAAAGCTGCTCTTACTCCAAGAGCTCTTGAAGCGAGCGTCTTGAGTTTCGCGCTTATTATAAATGTATTTCGTTTGATGGATGAGTGACATTAAATTAGCCACCAATTACCTTACACACCGATTTTGAAGTAAGGGAAAGTGGGAAAACCGAGCTTATACGAGCGAGAGTCTCTGAAAATTTATTGATCGATTGATATTCAGACCAGATCAGAAAGGCATAGTTGTTCTGTTTCCACTCCAATTGGTGAAGTTCTAAATAAGATGATCCATTATGCTAATTGTGTTTGGGACCATTCTGACAACATTTATTTTATATCAGTAACTATAAAAACAGGCTAATTTAGAGATGTAGTGTTATTTTTGGAAACCTGACATTGTATCCTCAGATTATGTGCATTATGTAACATGTGCTTGTGCACTTCCCTTTCCATCGACATCTTCCGAATGCCGCACCTGAGAATCGATCGAAGTTGCCTACCAAACCTTAAAGAGCTCTTTAGAATTTAACGCAAACCTCCATCTAATTAATCTAACTGCGCTAATCTGATTGGAGCATAGTAGTTATCGTTAACTAGGACCGTTCAAGGTCTAACGTACCCAATAAGATTATAAAGATTTATTCCCCTTTCCACTTTTGCTTTGCAAGAACATTCTTCAATGAGCGTAATCGATGCATTAGACAATTTTAATTTAAGTGTCTCATTAAGCTCGACCGTGAAAGTGTATTATTTTTTTCATGATTTCAGAATATCCTGGAAAAATTTAATCCAGGAGCGAGGCAGCTGATCAATGCAGGGAAGGCGTATCTCAAGGCTCTTCATGGTGAGTAAAATCCCATTGATTAAATTTGCACAACGATCCAAGAAGAATTGTTTCGTTCTTCATGTTTCAAGGTCGTTCTTACTCAAGCGAGTGAACCAAAGACTTGCTTGCTTGTTCCGATCCTCGGGCTTGTCATTGGAAATTCAAATGGATGGTTAAGAATATGCTAACAGTGGGAATTTATACAGAAGTAAAGTCCTGATATTTAAGCTACTAATTTAAATATTTCGAATGAAGTAGGAAGTTCAGGGGAATTTGTAATTTTTGTGGGATTAAAAAGAGACTTTTTTTAGAGGAGTTGAATCATTTTGTAACTTGGCAAAAATAATACTATATGATTTAATAAGACTGATTGCTTATTTAATTATGTTCATAGGCAGTTAATAAAAAATTCAAGTGAGATCATCATGATTTCCTATTCATTTATCCATAAATGAAGTTTTTAATTAAAGAATACAAGTGAGGATTATTATTGATTGTCATAAATTAAATATATGATTTTTCACATTAAAATACTTGCAGGCAATGATGAATGATATAATCGTAATGAAAAATGCATTAGGAAAATAAAACTATCTTGAGATCTATAAGATTTATAATCATAAACAGAAATATCAGCTATTGTTAGCATTTTTATTGAGCTATAAGGAACATATAATTCGCTATTGGAGATACAGAATATGTATGAAGCATGAGTAATTGTTATTACGATAGATGTTTACAGTATGTAATTAACTATAGGAGAATTATATTGAAGTCTTCTTTTTATTATTAAATACCCAGAGTTGGTATTTTAAAATTATTCATTCGATTTTCATTGTGTTGAAGTTTAATATGCCAGAAGTTTTGAACATACAAATAATTGAATGACTTTTTTCCTAAAATTGGTTCACTGAAGTCAAAATCTACATATTGAGTCTACCTCCTAACATTAAATGAAATAAAAAATCAGATTAAATGATATCATTCAAGAGTGAAGAGAATAGCTGGATTTTCGAATATCCCTATTCAAATTTCAAGCCTCTCACCTTCCAGATTTACAGTACAGTTCTGCTGGAATCAGAAATATGCATGTATCCTGGAAACACGAGGGGTATCGGGCTATACCGTTGAAAGCTCCTGTGTAAGCGGAGCTTAAATCTGGCTTCGTCATGGTCTGGAGCACATGTAGAATTGTAGAATTGTGCAGGAGTAGACGGGAAATGTAGAACTAAGAGCTAGTTCTCACTGGTGGTAGGTGACATATTGAGAAGGGAAAGGTGGAACAGGTTAGGTACAGAGGACAGTATTTATGGCGTCACGTACGGAGGAATCCTTGTCCAGCATCAGCTGGAATATCGACGTATATGTGTGTTTTTAGACAGATTTACGATGGTCATGGGGAATCCTAACGTCGAGAATGAGCGCAACCTGAAACTTACGACCTTGTAATTCCTACCCTCCGTGTTTACTCTTTAATACGTTTGACTCCTTGCAATCTTTGCTGGCAGGACCTTCCTCTTTACCCTCTGAGTTACGAAACAAAAAGACTGGCTCGTATTTCCTACTTATAAGTTCTAAGCACTGGACTAGTGCTTAATTTCAATTTACTCCTCAATTCACTGCTGTTTACTCTCTCAAGCGGATCTCCAATGTTTTCAGTTTATGTATCAAAGAATATGACCTGTTTGATGGTTTATGGGTCTCCAGTTGTAGTTGCCTCGTAAAGATTGAATTTAAGTGGAGTTTTACCATGAAAGCTTTTTAAGGACCTTAGGGTCAATAATTTTTTACGAGAATTGGTGGTTTTGGGGATTTCAAGCCGATGTCTATTTTGTAGTATCTAATGAAGCAATTTTAAATTGGAAAACTGTTTTCATACGTTGATTTGGGGATCATGGGCAGAACTTTTCACGTTCATCCTTGATCCTTGGAAAGCAATCCAAGCATGCTTAAAAGGGAACGAAATTCATCGATATTACGAAACCCCCACCTCTTGAAATTTAACTACACGACTTCAGCACCTAATTTGAAGGAAGAGGAAAAGGTCCCGGATGCGGGGTAAGAAGCGTTGACTGGGTGAAGAACAGGAGCATCTTCGAAGCCGCAAAGTGGTTCGAATACCTTATAAATTGGCAGAGACTACTTGGGCTGGTTAGTCGAAGAAGAGGCGATCGAGAACTTCAAACTTGGTGAGGGAATAGAACGCGAATCGCGAATGAATTAATTCCCCAAGGACGAAAACTCGAGGACAAAGCCGAGTCGGTTCAAAGGATACAATTAAATTCTAGACACTGTCTCCTTTATCCCCTTCCCCAATTCCCAGGACCCATTTCTGTGCCTCACCGAGGCAATCTCCCATCGTCAAATGAAGGACAAAGCTCTACAATACAGTCTACATCAATGCTTCCTTTTGCCACCCTCTGTCATTCTCATTATCAACGAGAATACAACAACCGTTGATTTCGAGTTTATTTCATTTCGAGAGTGTAAAAAAGCCTTGCGTGCTCTATCGTGTCACGTACAGTTACGTATAGAAAGTGAATGGCCTTCTTCCCCTTAGTTATATGAGAATGGGGAAAATAAAACACCCTGGTGAAAGCGCGAACCTTTCTTCGCGGAACAAAGCAGACGTAAAGCACATCGGACACGCATCGGAGCTTTGTGCGAAACATAATCTTATTACAATTGCTTTTCGTGGAAAATTTAAATCCCTCTTGAGTGATGTGTAGAATTTGATATTGTGTTCTTAAGTAAATTTCAAGGGGTGAAGAAAAAAGGTTCCTCTGCTTCCTTTTCTTCAAACTTTACTGTGACTCTAAAAATAATTTAATGGGCACAAACTTGAGTTCTAAAAAACGAAACTGGACGCTTATGATTTTTTTCAAATAAAAAAAAGCGTAACTTTATAGATTTGGTATATTTGTGCAATAAATCCAAGACGAGTCGAAGCACGAAAATCGATTATTCAACTGGCGTGCAATCTGCGGGACTTGGTATTCAGGAATAGCGATTTCGCGTCGTGTATTGCCTTCATTTCCGTTGGACCTTGACGTCTTGATCCCATTTCGCCTCAGCGTGACACCCTCGGCTTTCAGGATTTCCGATGTGAGAAAGGTAATTTTATCAAGAGGAACTTGACACATGTGAATTCATTTGTGAGATCAGTGTGCGTAGACGCAATGAGTTGGCTTTTAGGGGGAGGGGGAGACTTGTACGAATTTTGTACCTACATATTGAGGTGTCAGGAGCAGACTCTACCGCTACTCCAATCACTAAAAACACAGAAACTGTAATTACTATCAGATCCACGAAAATGCTAAACCACCTCGTTTTCAACTGTCTACATCTGCGCACACTAAATTTATTCCTGTTTGGAAAGTTTAAAGTACAATAAGTGCAGAGAGAAAAATTCCAAATTCTTTTAAAATCTTTTCTCATTAGATTAATCGTAACAATTAATTACAAATTAGAGTTCAAAAACGTTTCAAATCAATTATTAGTTACATATCCTGTTTCCAATATTTATATTTGACAAATTAGCATGATTTATTATGAGTCAACCTGCCTCTTTGTCTGACTATGTGCTATGCTTTTCTACTGTAATTGCAGCTCATATATTTGGCGCTTATTATGCACATGAATCAGGGATTTACTGACATTTTAGCTTCAAAATAAAACAAGGAAAATAAACATTAAAAATGGTCCCTTATGAAATGCAGTATTTCAAGTTCACAAATAACAGAATTTCATTATTTACTGGTTCTAACTTTTATCTCTTGCACTCATTTCACAAACAGAAGTTTCCATAAATGTTCAGAAATCCGCTTTCACGTTTTCCTTGAAATTTTTATCCTGGCTCGTTTCGTATTCGTTGTTTTTACATAAAAATTTACAATGCTCTAGAATTGTTCTTTTTAGCAGTTAGCCAGTAAAGGCTGGCATTTTGGTTACTTCATGTGGACGCACGGTAAAAAAATCTTCATTTCCAGTGACAATGCCATGCATATGTGTCAGTGCACCGTGCATTGGATAAAAGCATAAAAGTTCAGTTGAGAAAAGTTTCATAATTAAAAAATTCGTATAAATTTCAATAGTAGGAATATTAGTTCTATCTGTTCATTGTGGTTCAAAAAGGCATCCAGTTTTGCAGTCCGTTTTTGCAGACATTTAGCCTCAGGTCTATCCGTTCGACACCTCATCGTTCTGTACATTTTGCTCAATTTAACGAGAAAACTTTTCAAATTACGCTCCCCCACTTTGCCACAAAGATTACTGCTGCGTCCTTTTGTTCTCTTCTTCTTATGATAAATCGTGTCGCTCTAATCCGTTCTCGATGTCGTTAGATAAAGATGAAATTATTCCAAGAACCATTTCCGAGTTTACTTTATTTTTTTGAAAAAAGAAGACCACGACTAAGTGTGAAATACTTAAAACTTCAGTGAAGTTTATTTTTCCTTAGTTAGTGGCTGAGTTTTTTTATTAGTAAAGATTTAAAGTAATATTCCCAATTAGAATATAAACAATATAGTGAATGTGAAAAATTTTTGTATAATAATGTTGGTTATGAAATTTAGTATACACAAATGGTTAGCAATTGCATCCTTCGAAGTGCCGTCATACCATACATTATTCTTGGGAGTTAGTAACTCCAACAATTTGATCAATGATGCTGGTATATCTGGCTTAATTAGAAATTGTCAGGAGTCTTGATTAACCGGAAGTGATCGATCTAGGTGTTATAGTGAGAGGATTCTCACCCCTTGTAATAGTGCCATTAGTAGGAACAGTATGCATAACGTCACTAGGGTTGCAAATATATTCAAGGAGCTCTCCATTCCCTGATATCCATCATATAATCGACGAATCAAGTACTTTTTCTGTACTTTTAATCCTGCCTCAAGCATATTTTAAAATTTATTTTCATTCACTAATTCGGTATTCGCTGTTTTGAATTTGTGATAACTAACTTCATTCATAATAATTAGAAACTTAATTAGTACATGAATATATATCTGGAACTTCAGAAGTTTAAGATGAAATGCTTTATCTCCATTTAAATTAAATTTAGAACGAAGGTGAACATTTAGATTTGGAGAGTCATCGCACTCGTGAATTTATTCGTTTTCAGAGGGGAGCAGGCATAGCATAAATTTGTATTACGGTTTCCGTTTATACGGAATAATGAAACCTGTAAAAGAGATCCTGAATAAACGAGCGAAAGAGTGCCCCAAGAAATTTGCATTCACCAAAAAGATTAATTTTGTTAAATAAGCACGTAAAGTTTCAATTTCAATGTTGCTGATTTATTATCCCCATAAAAAACTATATTCTGACCAAGATATTTATATAATATGATTTTTAACTTTCAAGTTTTTAAATATTTGTATTCAGTTGGAAGGGTATCTCTTATCCCTAGCTACTTGCAAAAATAGCGATATTATCGCTCTTATCTTTGATCCCCTCGTCGCTTTCCTGAAGAAAAGAAGAAACCCTCTAATATCTCGGTCATCATTTGGGGGAGATTCAATTAAAACGAGTAGAGTTCATTCATTTTCTCATTCACGCTTCTGTCTTGTCCTTTCTTTTTGCTGTTTTTCTACCATCTCTGTTTCATCGAAGAAACGCCTCGAATTATATTGTAATCTGTCAACGAAAGTAAGGAAGGTTTGTGAAACTAGAGCGAGATGCCTGAACTCTTTAAGGGATTTGCCATATACTGTTAAATGGATTCCCTGTAATCCAATTTGCTGGCTGAGCGGTATTAATGGATCTAAATTATAGTAGCTACTTCGTCTTGATTTGGTGCGAAATAATCCTTAAATATCGCGTTCGATGAACCCCCTCGCTTGCACGCGAAAAGTTTCTTTCTACTTTTCTTTTTAGGGTTCGATATCGACGTTAAATGGGTAGCAGTGCTTTTATGAACGCCTATATTTCAGTCGAAACACTACTCTTGCGTGACAACCAATAAATTCGAATTTAATATTTACACAAAAATACAATTCATTTAATTTAACTACAAAATAATACCAATCAAAAAGTTCCTCGTCAGTCGAGCCGGAAGAGTCGATCCATCCGCTTGAAGTAGATGCAACCTGTGTGAGTCAGACATTCGCTCTAAACAAGTAGGGTGGCCCTGAGAATGGAAAGAATGGGAATGATTTAGCGCTCGTGTGTATCTTTCCTATTTTGTATCCCGCGTGCCACCTTTGCCCCACACCCCATTACCAGGGAATTTATTTTCACGAATGTTGATTTCACGCGTCGCTCCCGAATAAACTCTCTCGACCTGCGTTTCACCCTCTGATTTGCAAAAGGGGTTGGAAGATACGTAATTGTACCTGACAGGCGGGCTATATAAAGGCGAGAGAATTCGATTTTTCGAGGCACTAGATCGTGTCGTGTCACCCCTCATTCAAGTACAAAATTCTACTCAAAATGGGGAGGTTTATACCAGTTGAAAAGCGCTTGCAACGAGTCTCGAATGTTAATTTCACTTAATGATTCACACTCTAAAATAATTGGGAAGATGTTTCGACACGATTCTATAGTTTCCACCTTAAATCCTAATCTTTTAATATTCGGCGAGAATAACTGCAAATACGTGACTGTGAAGTGCAAGAAAAAGATTTTGCTCAAGGCTGTTTATGGACATAAAGAACAGCTACCTAGGGTATAAATCACGCATTATACTTTCTTTATGCGCTATAAAAAGTGCGGCGCGCTTTTTATTATATGTATGCATAGTGGATTTTCCTTGTTTAGGTGAAGAGGGCGAGTATTCTTAAAAGGGTATTTTTATTGTTATTTATTATGGAGACTATAATGAAAATTTACTTTACTAATTTACTTTTTAAAACAGTTTCCTTGAAAAAAAGTTGTGTAGCACCGGTTGCATTTTCCGATAAATTCAAATTGGACAAAATCGATTCTACTTTATTTTTCGATTACTTCATCGCTTTATCATGATTGCTAAATATTTATAAGTTTATGTTAAATCGTGGACCCTTAATGACTTGCTACGAGAGAAAGAGGGTTCACTTTTAATCTAGGGGTTGAACCACAACACAGGGTGGATGTTGTGCCTGGTTGTCTCCGGGGATGAGGCAACGAATGCCGCCAAGTCTGCAAATGTCTGCAGGGAGGACTAGAGGGTGGAGGGTGTAGGGTGTAGGGTGTCCATTCAACTCTTGAATTCCACCCCAGAGTCGAGTTGAAGCTCACGATCATTCCCGTGCCAGAGGTCGAAAGATCATCCCCAATAACTGTGGGGAAGGTGGCGCCAGGTGTCACCACGTGGTGCAACGTGTTCTAATTTTTTAGCTTTATCCACGCATGTGTTACAAACCCAACGATATTAAAAAGAATTCCAATTAATTAGTTGACCCTTCCTCTGAATAATCATTTTTTCCTCATTCCCGAGCTTCCAATTTCCAACAATTTTTATTCCGCGGGACAAGAAATGAATAAATTCATTTCGGAGAAAGTACAAACTTTGCAAGAATTTGAATTGGTGATGGGTGTTATTAAAGGAGTTGGTCAATATTTATCCTAGACTTTAATAGTCCTGCATTTTTGATTGAAAGTTAAGTTGCCAAAGGATAATAATTTTCTCAATGCTCGGTTTTATTAGGACAATTATAAAAATATTGGAGGTGTAATATGTAAATTTAATATCTCGGGGAACCCTTTTAAAAGTTTGAGCGACCCACATTAGAATACACAAGGTCGCATTCGTGCGTAAGTGTCTACGTTGATTACTGTTTCTAGGTTCGTTTGCATTTAGGAAACCATCAACGCTTAATCGCATTCCTACCCTCTCCAGGGAGATTGCAGCTTGCCTGTGGCTTCCACACTTCCGGAAGAATATTTCCAACGAAGGAAATGTATAATTATTCTATAATGCAATTTTTTATGAAATCAATCAATTCTCTCGTAAGTTGTTTAAATATTGGATATTCGTCTTGAAATGTTTCAACTGCAATATTTGATATCATCTCTAATTATGATAATTAGTAAAATATATGGTAAAGACAGCGGATTCCCAATGTAATTTGCGTTATCAATTAATTATCAAAACTTTTGAAACGAAAATCCAATTAGCACATCCTGATCTCCTTTCCACCAAAGGACGTCATTAACGATTATTCGTGATCATAACCTTTTTCCGAGCAAGTCACCACCTAGCTTTCCAATTAACTAGTTCATTGCTTTTGGTCTCCATATTTCTTTTTGAATATGAATCTCCCTAAGAGATTATCCATATCGTATATGGTGACCATTAAAAGAGAGTACATTTTTTTCCCGTCTGATAAAAAAAGCTCTGATCCTCCAGACAGATGACTCTTATCCAGAACGTTAAGAACGAGATGATATGATGAACCTTTGCTTATCTTTTCCCTCTATACTAATTCCACATGGTTTGTGGTATCTACTATTCTAGATAAAGCTCAGAATGGGAGGGGCTTCAAAGGATTTTCCCCTTCACTTACAATGAATGGACATGTTGCCAGCATCTGTATCATATAGTGGCGGTGGGTTAAGGGGAAAGGGGGGGGGCAAACCTTTTTCATCTTTTGCACCTTGCTTGCATCATGTAACTATAGTGAAAGAAAGACGTTTCAACTGACAGGAAGAATGCTCTGCTCTTTCATTGAGAATACAAATCCCTATGGTCAAAAAATGTGTCCGTAAAAAAATGTTGAAATGTTGAAAAAGTTGAATGATAAAATAAATGTAATTCAGAAAGTCGAAGGAACAACTCGATATTCTACAGGAAGACTAAGTGAGGCCTAAGTGGACTGAGGGGAACGTAAACTTCATTCTGAGAGGACAATGCTTCATGGACTGGTGTAGAATTTAATTATTTTCAATTGGACAACCTTGGATTCTGCACAATTCAGGGTCCCGCTCTAATGGTGGACGCACTTAATTTCCTTTCAGTCATTCGACTCTTTTTCACTGTCGAAACTTGTTTGCTGAATTTCAACGGCATCGCTCGTCATCAAGAACGTTCGAGTTTGCGAGGAAGTCGGATCGTCAAATTCCAAGGGGTTCGTTAGTATTCTTTCTGTGAGGAAGACTAGGTTTAGATCGATATTTGAGTCTGCTAGAGCTGCAGATTTTATTCTTCTGACTAGCCTGCAGTTATTTTGAAAGTAAATTGTTGATTTAGCTTCAGAAATTTACGAGTTTAGGAAATAGGGTTTTTTTTTAGTCAAAATCGCTGGGGTTGCAAGCTGTTTAGGAATGGAAGGGGATTAATAAGTAATGACTACATTTGAAAGACTACCCTCAAAGACATTAAAAGGACTTTGAAAAAAAATAAAAATAATGTTTGATATAGTGTTATGAATAATATTTAATGTTTAATGTCACAGAGTAAAAATGCAGTTATAACGTTAGGTCATTATAGGAATTGCTAACCGTTATTAGCGTTTATTCAAGAGTTTTCAAGTAGCAGGCCAAGTGGAATATACCTATATGTTCATAGTAATTTCTATGCCGCTCCTCTGATTCGCTTTTTTTTCGGATTTAAGGGCGCATTTTTCTGAGAAGTACCTATGGTTTTACGATTGACGATTTGACGACAAGGTTGGTGAACCTACCCTCAGTTATGTTTCTGAAGACAATGTAGGATTCATTTTTACGATCGAATCTTATATCTAGGACTTTAAATGTTATCGTGAGTCTTCCAGTGCTTCTATTCTTTCTCTAATGATTACAGCTTTATACATTTATGGTTCGGAACGAGAGCAGAGTAAAAAAATTTAATACCGGTAATAAATTTCATGCAGCTACATTAAAACTGTTCTGACAAGAACAGACAAATAGAGATAAAAATTCTTTAAAAGTTGTATAACACTTAAATGCAGTTTTTGAAAATACATATTCAAGATAAAATGGCATGTAGAGAGATGCATTTTAAATAAGAGAGAACGTAATTTTTGGCTAGAGTTGAAAAATAGTGCTTTTAGCTCACATCGTTTTTTTTCCAAGTTTTATTGCTGCCAATTCTGGGGCGTTATCGGTTTACTCCCTTGTGAACAGTAGTTCGGTTTATTGCCACATATTTATTGCATACTTTCTCAATTTTTGTTTTCCCATCTGTAATTGTTGGCATTTGTATCAATTCTTCTTCTCTTTCGAAGCACCAATCCTGTCTTTTTATTTTGTAATTGGCCCGAAAAATAATTGCACTATTGGTTATTAGTCATATATAACTTTCTCAGCAGTAATTTCGTTTCGCAAATCAAAAATATTATTTTAATAGATAAAAAATCAGGATTCACTTCTTCTCTAGATTTATTCGCTGGAGGCCTTTTGGCACAGGCAGGGCACTTTCATCTCGATTCTTTCATAGGATTCTCCTGCGACATGATAGAGGAATCGATATCTCGAAAATACGGTGTGCAGGCTGGCGCGAACGCCAAAATAATCGGAAAACTTTGACAAACGGGCTGACGAGCTAATGCATGAAAAGTGGAGGAAATGTGATGACAGGGTTGATATAGAATCTACAGGAAGAGAAAAAAGACAAAGGGATTGATGACGAATCGGTGAGAGAAATAGATTGAGAAGGACAGGGAGAGAAATCTCGAAAGCTCCATTCATTTCTCTGGCGGTTTTGCTCTGAGAAATGGCTCTCGTTACACTGGTCTTGAATATATCGGTGTTTCGAATTATCCCACTTAATGGACCTTCCTTTTCACCCTCCTGTTGTTCGACATTGATTGTTTCCTCGCAAAAAAAAAAAAAAAAAAAATTCTCGAGGTCTGGGTACTGTGAAAAATGATGCTAGTTTCAGATAAAACTGAAAAACAGATGAAAAGCTAAAGAAGTCGAGTAAATATTTAGAATTTAAAAATTACCAACTTGAAATTTAAAAAAAGTCAAAAATAACTTTTTCAATATTAATTGCAATCACTTTGCCGATATAAAAGTCTTAATCTTTCTGAAATTCTGATTCCTGTATTTCTACCTTTTTTATAGATCTTATGTTCTATAATATTTTATAAAATTGTGTCTATTTAACATTTCTCAAAACTTTAAAACAATGTTCTTGCTTCTTTAAAACAATAATTCTTTTTCAGAAATCGTAACGACACTTTAACTATATCTCGACTTTATTTCAGAAGAGGATGATGTGTGGTGATCTTTTCTATATTATCGAAGTTAGCTCTTGCTTCTGTTATTTTTCTTGTGGAATTTCGACGAGCAAATAGTTCCTTTGGGATTTTGCTAACGTAAGAATTGGTAAGGGTTGATGGTGATGGTGTTGTTGTATCTTGATGGCATAGTGGTTGATGGATTTTGAAGGGTGTTGGCGTACATGTATTAGTGAATGGAAGAAAGGCAGCTGCCCCTAATTGCATAGTGTAGTGTACTCTTCCGTTGCTCTCCTTTCGCGGCTCTCTCGACAACGAGCCTGGTATTAGTGCGAATAACGATAAATGCCAAGCAGCGTTCCTACGGAAGCATTTCTCCGGCATAATAATCTTCTCTTTCTATCCCGAGTATTACACTAAGAGAAGAAACGTTCGTGAGAATGAGAAAGCAACAGGGAATTCCTAGGAGTTCGCTAACTCCTCCTCTTATCTCGCACGTTTATGCTGCTTTTTACAAAGAGCGCTAGTCTAGAACTAGACAACGTTTCCTGCAGTTCAATTCAATGAGCTGCTGTAAAACCCATGTCCAGCTATAGGGAAACAGAACCTAGCAGTAAGAAAACAAATTAATTCTGCAATATCTTTTCGCAAATAATTTCGTTTGCAAGTAACCTTTATTCCTATCTGTAAAGACTTTATCGCTTCTGCTGTACTATGAAGTAATTCAATCATGTCCTATAACTATAGAAGAAATTGAAGTCTTGTCGGAAAAGCCATTTTAAAAGAAACTAAAATATGAGAGAGGAGAAGACTTGGCCGCAGGCTTTCAACAAAACTTTGTCACTGCCACCGAAGCTTTCTCCTTGATATTTCGTGTCTGTTTCTTAGCATGAGCCTTATCACCAAGCCTCTGCAATTTTTCTTGATTAAACCCATTTACCAGGTCGTATATAGACATAATACTTTATACGAGGTCGGCATATAAAGCCTTTCGAGGACGACGATCTTTCTTTTATTAACAGGTTTTAAAAAAGCTCTGGAATTTCCGCACTCTCGGGCTCACAAGGTCTCGTCGTCCTGGCACACAGTTTCCGCATTGTCTCGTCAATAATTCAGAGATCCCAATTACCATCCGATGTCCAGTAGCAAAAGAAGAAAAGAATTCAGGGGTAGTATTTTTCCACTAGGGGAAAAACCGCTCTTCGAGAATGTAACGCGGTGCCAAGAATCTGCAATGCAAAATTCGATAAAACGTCCTAAACTCAGGGTGACGTTGTAGGGTGGAAAAAAGTGACCACAGATAGTCTTTCTTGCCAACTATACAATATAAAATAAAATCAAGTGAATACTTCTCGATCGTTTTGTCGATTTTTCTTTTTTTCTTTCATTTGAAGGAATTCTAGAGAAGTGGAATGGTGGAAGTTGTAGGGTTAAATCGGACTTAATTGCAATATTCTCTCAATTCGAGTATATTTGCCGACTGACATGGAACGGCAGAGCAAGGTAGATTCGCCACAAACAAGGAGTTTGAGAGGCTGAGGCAATTTTGGTCTTGCTCAGCATTTCCATCGGATGGAGCTACAACCGTAGCTATCGCAAGTAGTTGCTACCGTATCCTCTGAATACGAGAAGGACAACTTACTCGTCATTGTGCACTGATCCCGCAAGATGAAGTGATCAATCCAGTCCCGCAAGCCGTTCATCTTGATCATCTCTATTCAGAAGGGAGGTTTACCACAATACCTTCCAAACAAGAAATATTACACTAATAATATATTGTTTCTAAAGAAGGGCACAATTATGTCATCAGCGTGATTGATAGTCTTGAAAACTTCAGAAAATCTTCGCCAAAATGCTCTGAAACTTTTTGTGTGAAAATCTTGAGATTTTAAACAGTCGCCTATAAATTAACTCTATTTGTTTCATTGTATGCGCCGAAGTTGGATTGGTTTTAAAGTTTAAATGCTTTAAAATTGAGTCGACCTGAGACAAAGACTCGTAATTTAAAATAGTCTAGAAAACTGATTAACAAAATGGTCACGTATCCTCTATTATGCAAAATTTCGAGAGGCATCTCCGAAACATTTAAAAAATGCAATAAACCCCAATATTTCACGCAGTTAGGTTGTAGCGTCTAGACTGGTACATTTTTAACCTAAGATGAAACGATACATATGGGAAATTCCATCGTCCCGCTGTGAGTTGAAACGCCAGCTCAATTTGATAAAAAGTGTAGGTTGAGCCGCCACGCCTCGTGCCAAGTGATGTATGAAAACGATTAAAGCTCGCATATCCATGATCCATGATATAAATTGTCTCGCAAGCAGAACCCTCGACGTGCAAAGGGATCGCATTAATTCTCCTCGCTGCAGAAAGGTAATTAGGCTGGGTATCCCATGAAGGGTAATGGGAAAGTTCGAACGTTAGGCGGGCGAATTAACTCAAGTTCTCGATGGCTTAATAGGCTCGTTATTCGTTGTAAGGTGTAACAAGAATGCGAGCAGGCGTAATCGTACAAGAGGGCTGCGAGAAGTGAAAAGGAAAGGGGATGAAAGGACGAATTTCAATTGGATTCATCGTCAGTTAATTCATTCTGAAAACCGGATGTGACTAAGGTCCTTAATTAGTTTCTTCCGTCTGAATGGCTGTTACATTTGACCTTGAATTTGCGATTCTCAAAAGCAGTAATCTTTTTAAAAATCTCCGACAGATGCTGACTTGAAACTTAGAGAAAGGGCGTGTCGTAATTTGTTGTAAACTATGTAAATGTGGGGTTCCTCTAGAAATTGGTTGCATTTATACACCCCTCAAAAATGTATTCGAAAGAGGCTGTCCCCCTTTTTATGGCATAAAGAGTTTTTCTTTTCAGATGTCTCTAGATACTCGACAGACCCAGTGGATACGTATTTTAAATTAAACTTCTCACTCGAGCAGGGAAAAAAGATAAGAAGAAATGAGAAAAAAAAAGGAAAAACGAGATGTGTTCATATACAGTTAGTGCAGCGTTGGTCTAGAACAATAAATAAGCGCGGGGTAGTATTCAAGAGCACCATAACTTACGCTCCACTCGTTTCCTAGGTGGCCGCGTGTATGTATACCTAACTTGTACGAATGAAGTATAAATTCAGCAACCGCACTCTTCTCGTGTGGAGAAACTTAACGTTTAGTGGCGCGAAAACCTGGAGGGAGAAAAAGAAAAGAGGAGAAAACAGTGTGAGAGAGAGAGTAAAAAAAGGAAAGAAAGAAAGGAAAAATACGGAAGCTTAGGCTTTGAGTCGGCTTTACAAACAAGATGAAGCCAATTTTCGCAATCCTTAGTGGTTGATGATACTATATCGAGACTGCACGATTCGAAGTTCTGAAAACTGGAAGTTTTACTTTTGGGATGGGGCTAAGCGAGAAATATATTGTCAGCAATTTTGGTTTCGCACAGCAGCGATTTTAATTGTATAATACTGAAGTCAAACTTGATAAATTACTTACCGACTGTAAATGCTTCCTCAATTAGATAAATTTGTTAGTTATTATTTAGTAACAAAAAGATCTCTTAAAAGTTCTTCTTCAAACTGAATGTTGATTATTTAGGAATATTAGAGCAAAGGGGGTCAATATTTAATCTCACATAAATTTCGATGAAAATTTCTTATTTCTTTTTCACGCACCTCTAATCTGTCGGGCTTTGAAATTGAAGTACCGTACTCGGTTCGATCGTGGTGGAGCTTAATTTTCAATTATCGGAGAAATAATTCGGTGGAGCCTCAGAACGCAATTGGATCGAATGACATCCAGGATTTTCCTCCGTCGACATACAGAGGCAGCAGGTTTCATTTTCAAAGAGAAATCACAATTAGTTTGTACTCTGTCGTCCAATTGGAATTTCGACCTGTCTCTTCTTACAACTGAAGGTACAAGTTTTCCGTGTAGAGTGCTGAAAAGTTAAGAAAAGGTGAGGCGACACAGATTGCATGCCCACTTGAGAAATACTGCAATTTAGTTGAAATATAACCAGACTAAAGTACAGAGGAAAACGTAAAGGACTGGAAAAAAACGAAGAAGGAAAAAAAAAATTAAGAAGAGAGAAAAATGTAAAGGAGTGAGAAGAAGTAGACTCAGACCCTCTGTACTTTGGATTCTAGTTTCTTTCACGTACAAGTTACGTGGTATAAGGTCACAATTTCCCTTATTCGGATGCATAAAGGGACTTGAGGGCTCGATGTTGGAGCAGGAAGGTTGCTAATACCCAGAAAATCTGTTCCCTCTTGTCATATTCAAACTTCTCTTGGGGGATGGCATGCGTGGTTTTGCTCGGGAAATTTGCACGCTGTAACATCTGCTCTGTAATACATGCGAGTTGAAATATTATTCTGTTTTCGACAAGGATTGTGATCTGATTTCCTCACAGCCTTGTCCAATGCAAAAAAGAATATTAGGAATTTACTTATACAAAAGAATTTCATATGCCATATTTTTTATATTAGATTTCATTTGAGAAAAATGAGAGGAGAAAGAGTAAAGATTTTCCTGAAAATGGCAGTAAATTATGCAAACACGATTAAAATCGTTTTTTGATGTGCACTCTAATGTGCTCCTTCAAAAAGACTGGTTTCGGAAATGCGAAGTCCTAAAGAGTTTGAAGCAGGAGAAGAAGGGAGGCGACATATTTGCATGTTGCCTCAAAGTGGTGGAATATCCGCAGTCTGCAGACAAGAGGTGGTCGGGAGCCAAGAACGCGACTTAAAAAGCGCTTTCGAAGGCTTAACATTGATATTCTGCAGGAGTGCTCACCTAATGCTCAGCTTTTGTCTTCCGGAGCAGGGCGATTTTACTGGAAAGGGACGTAATGGGACACACTGTTTTTTCCACCCTTGCTTGCAATCTCTGCGTCCAAAAAATACTCAAGGCTCAAGAGAACGAGCTGAGTTAATTGTAACATAAGACGAACGTGGCGGCTCGTTTATAATCCGTTTTGCGGGTGAAGGCCTCTATCAACAAACCTGTATTAGGTAAACTTTCAAATAGATGCACTGTACACCGTTTACCTTATTGATTAATTCACGGCGTTAGCGCATAATTCCATTTCCTCTTTGAAAATATAAAATCTTGTTCCTGATAATGTTGCCCAACTCCATAATTTCTGCTCAGAAGTAAACGAAAAATTTACTTTGTATTCAAGACTTAAATGAAAATTGGAGAATAAGCATCAGCAATATCTTCTCGTTTGGAAGACAAGGCTTGATTTATTCTCAATATAAAAAGTGAGATCGAAGATCGAGGCGAAAGCTGCTCCTGACCGAGGGAACCGTAATTCTTTCTCTGGTCTAGGAAAGGAGGAAGGGTGAAGAAAAAAAGAAGAAAGGCGTTATCTAGCTTCCTGAAGGTTGCTACTTTCTTAAGGCAATTTGAAGTTAAACAGTAACGTTTCTTGGTTCCCATCCAAGTCACTTGGTTGACAAAGAGGCTGTCACCTCTTACGGTGTTAATTGTTATTCCCACTCGTTCTTAGTAATTACATTGCCATTCGCTACGCACCACCAACTTGCTGTTTCTTCTCTAGGGAATGCTCTTCCCTCTCGAGACATTCAGCCTAAATCAACTCAGACACATTTACTGCTTGGGCAACGAATAAATGGGAAAATGGAATTCATGAACCACTATGGTGTCTTCAAATATTTCAAGCATATATTTTGACAATATTATTCAATATTTTTAAGAATCATGTTACATTCAATTGGATAAAAAATCTAATAATATTCACCCACTTTGCGAGAGAGGTCTCCTTTCATAATCCCGAAAGCTTATTTTTTTTTCATTTAACCCCATATTTCTTAGAGGGCTAAAGGACAGCTTTCCCCCTCGATGGGAAAAAGAAGTTTAGCACTTGTGAATAAACGACTATCGCTTTTCACTTCACATTCTCGTTAAGAGCTATGGGGTAGAAAAATTGGGACGATCGAGGAGTATGCGGCGAAGTGTAAGGGGTTTGGGGTGATATCGTTCGAAATTGGCGGTGTGTTCCGTGTTTTACCCCTTGAAGCACGCCTCCTCATAAATACGACGTAGTGTGGTAACTGCCTTGTCCAAGGGGTGGATTTGGGTTGGGTAGGTTTGGCAAGAGTCAGCGTGGTTTCTCGAACGAACTAACCAACATCACTAAAGTAAAGCTTCACCCTCTCCAGCAATAAAAGCCCAAGTTTCGCGATATATAGTCGTAATCTTATTTCACGAATTCGATTATACGAATATTACAAGTACATTAGTATTATAAACTCAAAGAAGAAATTATTACTGTCACGAGACATGCCACCTCCCCCTATAATGATTGAGTACCATAAATTCATTCATGACTTTATATTGTCAATGATTTAGAAGAATTATAAATAATTAACAAAGGAGATTTTCAGTTATTTTAAGGATTTCATGGAATTTTATGGGATATGAAGGAATATTTGTCATTTTGATAAATTTAAGAAGATTTCATGGGTTTTTAAAGGATCCGGAGTGATATTATTTTTTCTGTCAAGGAAATTTATGTAAAAGTCAGGGAAAAGTCAGGGAAAGTACAAGAAAACGTTGTCTTAAATAACTATGTCTATTGCGAGTGACAAGCTTCACACATTGATAAATTATTTTCTCGTCACGAGAGACGTACTTTGTATGAACTGATATGGAAATTTTATTTTTATCTCTTTCTTTCAGGTGCTGCCGCCGCTTCACGTGTCTACGTGGACGCTTTGTCCAGGCTAGCTCGACAGGCGCAGCTGGGTACCTGGGGTGGTTCGCAAGATGTCGGTGAGTGAAGATTAATTATTCACTTCCTCTTGCTTTTCACAGTTCCAAATATTCCTCCCCGGAGGCCACGTGTTCGCGTCCCAAATAGATAGCGAGAAAACATAGCCTCAAGGGGATTCATTCACTAATTAACTAAGTGTGAGAAAAGCTTACGTTAGATCATTTATGTGGCGAATTTTCCAAAAATGTAATTTAAGTTTTAACAGAATAATCATAGATATCTAAGTTTGAAATTGAAATTTTGTATAATTACAGTAGGATTTTAAACTTCTAATTGCAGGACAGAGATATCTATTTTTAATAGTTTTGATGAAGATGTATGCTAATCTGTGTGACATATGTAAATTGGGACGAGATTATACAATATTCCAAATGAGTAAATTCCCGTAGGATTTGTTAAAAATATATGGTATGTAGTTAGCTAATTACACTCAAAGGTATTTTAATGATATTAGAGGTCAGTGTTACTACTGTTTAGCATATTCTGATAGGTAGAGGCAGGTTTTACAAGTTTAATGAATTAATGTCATATACCAAGAGCGTGGTGAATTATAACCTTGATTAGAACGTATGAACTGAAATCATTAATGGAAATACTGCATTACTACATTTCATTAGTGACGCTCGCAATAGTAAATGAGACCAAAGCTAGTTTTAATAGATATATTCTATGTACACAAGTTTCCATTTGGAAGTTTACAGTCATACTAAATCCCAGGGTATCAGATCGTTGAAAACAATTGACAAATACATTAGGAAACAACTGTAAATTTTCATTGTGCAGTGATTTGATGTGCTTACAGGCTCAAATTTATTCTCTGGGATTTAGTGGAATGTACATATGTTGGAATTTAAACATTCAATATTTAATGTTACAAATGAAACTTCCAGTTATAATTTTAATTCCAAAGATAAAATGGTGCAGAATACTGTGCATTCCTGAAAAGTAATATAAACTCGAAACATACTCGCACCTAGAACTATTTCGTACGTAGATGTAAAAAGTTTGGGAAAATGAGTTGTAATAAACCTAAGCAGCAATAAAAGGACTTCAATAAGGTCGAAAGTTTGACTCTAAGTCATTTCTGCTCATGAGCTAAGGAAATAAAATGGCCTGATCAGTGAGAGAGTTCTTTGAACGCGACTTGTTCTGTTTAAGATGGCTTTAGAGATGTAAAGACAGTAAAGTCGGAGATTTAAGGTCTAAGATGTAAAAGTAGATTCGGATTCTGCCATGGAGGCCCAAGAATGGCAGAAGAACGACGAAGTTGGGAGGCTTCTAAAGCCAATAAGGGTTTACCCTTTTAACCGTCGCTAAGCTCGAAAGCTCTTGGCCGGGAAAAAGTTGCTAACAAGATCATTGCAGCGTGATAAGTGTACGTATTAAGTTCAGGTCGGTAACCTGTAAGTAGACCTCGCAAACGCAGCAGTCCGAATAGAACGACAGGCTACGCGATTGGAACTTAGGAAGCTTCCCAAGTGCGAAACTCGCCTGAAACTTTTATTCTTATACTTCGGCGACGTGTGCTCGTTCCGATTTCTCGGATATGGGATACGGCATAAAGCCGGTAGTGCGACGTACACGTAGACGTCTCGCTGAACAAAGTGGAATTGCACCACTTTCAACAAATTCGCCTTTATTGCCACTGTGCGACATTGCACGAAACCTGGAACTTTTTTTAATTCTAAGCCGTTTACAGCCTCATAAAATCCTATACATGGCAAGAATCAATTTCATAAGTATTTCATGTCGCTTTTAAATATCAAAGTGAAGTCTACTCGTATTTTATTGGAACAGTATATAAGAAGATCGGAACTTATCTTTTGAAAACATCCGAAATGTAAAATCCACTTTCTTCAACAACCATTGATGTGTCAATTCCCCTAAAACATGAAAATTGTGCCCTAAGATTCGTAGAAGGTGTATATAAAAAGTTCTCTAGAGGCTTCAATAATAATCTTCTTTTCCCGAGATTCAGTCCTTTGGGCCTGTGTAATCCGCTTTGTGGTCGGGATTCGACAATGTAACCGGGAATTTCAGATTTAACCTCAGTAGCCCAGGAGAGGATTGGAATATTGAATTTTACCTTGGTGATAATCGCCTTTCGTTCTTGGGATTGATTTTTGAAATAAACACTTGCACATACCATAAGCTTAAAAAATCCGTTCAAAATTATTTTAAACTTTGAAACTCGCAAGAAATTAGTATATTATCTAGATACACAGGGAAGTTAGAGGGTCGTCACAAATCATGAAGCGATTATATGGAAACGGATTTAAATTGACGCGCTTCGTAAACGTATCAGACAGTCAACGTGCAAGTGCCCCCAGGGATAACACGTATGCAGGTAACAGGAGATACCCTTCCTTTGGAAACTTGGAAACTATCTACCTATCTGTCGTAGAGAATTTGGAATTTCGTTGCCACGAGTGCCATAAGCGTGTAAGCGAGAACAGAGAAGGGTGCGGTTATCCTTGATGGTTAGACTGTAGAGTGAGTCTTGCTTGGCTTCACGACTTTTATAGAACGATTTATTATGAGAAACTCAGCTAAAACTTCTTCTAGAGAGAAGACGCGATTTAGAACGCTTTGTTCGTCGAAAGCCTCTATCTGTATGCAAATTAAAAAGACATTGTTTTTTTCCAAGAGGAAAAGTAAACAGAATTATGAGCCCAAGACATTTATCCATGAATCACGGAAGAGGGGAATATGTATCTTCTTTGCAACTAAAAAAAATTAAACCAATTAATAAAATTAATGGTGCTAATAATTTTATTTTTCAAACACGTCGTTTCTTCACAGCGTTCAATATACATCTCGAAACTGTCTAAAATTCTTTAATCTTTACCTATCACGTCACTCATTCTAAACGTCTAGCTAAGAAACCCGGAAATTGAAGCTGGGAAATTCCCATTCAGCTGAGAAGATTGGTTCCGGTCGGTGTGAGGTCTTCGCTGTGGAGTAAAACGAAGTCTACAGTCTTTCTGCGTTCCATTGACGCACCTCGATTCCACTGCCACCGTGAAACTCTTATTGCTTGCTCTTCAGGAGAGAAAGATTTTTCGCAAAAATCCGCGGTAATTGAGTTTAAATTTCTTGCACCCCAACTCGCGCGGTGCGCTTCTTTTCTTCCCTCTTTTCGTATAGTTGGGGAACTAGCTTGACTTACGGTGATGTGACAAAGAATTTCGCTATTGGTGGAACCTCTCTCTCATCGTACCTAAAAGAGGAAACTCTTCGTTGAGAAAGCAAGTAAATCCGATCGATGAAGGCAAACGCGAAGGCGAGAGGGCATCAGATTCGTGATATTGCCAATTTCGATATCACTCTCATTTTCCCGCCCCCTCGACTCCTCGACCCCTCAACCAAACTTCTCCAGCTGCAGGTCCTTGAGTCAAGTTTCGAAAAGAGGTCGTCTAACACACGAGATTCCGTTCACTTTTATGAAAATGACCCCTCTTATCGTTCTCTATTACAGATCCCTGGTTTACTTAAAATCTTTTCAAAATTCAGTCTTGTTATAAAAATTGTGCACTTTCACTGCATACTATCATAAATTTATTTTCTTGAGTTTTTCTATTTAAAATTCTAAGAATTATCAATTTTCCATTAGAAATAAATATTTAACAATTCAGAACATTTATGTTTTACGTGCATGGAAATGAATTGCCACCGAAATTCAATTCGCATTGGCTCGTGTTCAATGTTCATCCGGTAACGCCTACGAACGTGATGTCCGAAACGTGGAATTAAAATTCCACGCGAAGGGTGCGCGCCACTGGCCATGTAAATACGCTTTAATAATAATGTAATGGATGTTAACGCGCGGCTGATTCACCGTGAAACAAGGTACCGCATTTAACACATGGAAGGGGTGTTTCGGGGGAAGGGTGGGGTTTGTGTTAAAGGGTAAGAGAATATAGGTTGAACAGACAGAACAGGTGAAATGTTGGAGGAGTGAACGGTTGAGGGATAAATGCAAGCGAAATCCACGTGGATTCCGCCTGTAAGCGGTAATGCGCATAATTGCATAAAATTACTATGCCCGTTGGGAAAATTATTGTCACTCTACCAGAGAGACCATTGTCCTATTGGCAAGGTTGAAAAGGGAAGGGATTGAGTTAATGAGTGGTTGGAACATATACCGAATTCTCTCTCAATACTTCCCTCTATACCCCACGCATCCCTATTTACCCCTTCATGCCATCATCCGCGAGTCGATTAGTTCACGACTTGGGCTTCGTTAAGCTTCATGAAACAAATGGATTTACAACAATTTCGTGTTGACTGAATTATCGCATTTGGACTCGTTGTTTATTCAACAAATTGACATCCCTAGTCTCATAAACGTGTCCTTCATTCACCCTTACACGTATTTAACAACGTAATTACTAATAATTGATTATTATTGTTCATTATTGTTTATTATTGTTTATTACTAAGTGACAGTGTTTAGTGCATGATTTATCGATACAGAACAGAGGTCTGCATCGGTAACGCCTGAATTCTCTATTGTCCAGTTCACTGATTCCTGATAGTCCGAATAACCTGAGACCTCGTCACTCTGCTGTCTGACTCAAACCGCATTGTATCTACTTCGCATCAGACCACTGCAGCAAGTGATTACTATCGAATTCAGACATCAGTGGCTAGGATTCACTCGGCTCAAGGGATAAAGAAAATCCCATACCTATTCTTCTTCAAATATTGGATCTTTAAAACCAATTTTCTTTAAACAGTCTCATTCAGGACATTGGTATTGAAGTAATTGGTAACAATCAATCTGGAATTTCTCTTTTGACCATTCTTGAAAGTTGCAACTAAGGAACAACTTTGAATTGATACTGCAGGATCGATAAAATTATTATCCTCTTCATTTCGCACACAAAGGATCTCCGTTGTCTCAATCTATAAAGCCAGCCTGCAGAAATAAGATGAGAAGAATTAAGAAAGTTAATTTTGTGATTTTGCAGCAGCTATGAAATCGATTGTTGAAACTATTGGACGCTTATTCTAAGAACAATGGAGTCGACTCTGATAGAGATTTCTCGTTCTGGGAAATTTCTGATAGAATGATCAAAGGATTTTTTAGATTCTTGGCTCAATCGCTCTTCGATCTCTGATTTCATGCTCATAGTAGTTAATTGCGGCAAATACTAGTAATCCTTTTGCAGCATCAACTGATTCAGTTGAAACTCGTGCTGTAGTAGATATCAAAGCATATATGTAGGAGTCGTCTGTTGCAACGGAGCCACCAATTAATTACGGCCATTAGAACGACCCTGAAAGCGAATGCTCTCTGTCTCTCGGCGATACCGTTTAGATCGCTGCGATATTACACGAAACGCAAGGGAGATTACGAATGGCATAGACCATAAAATTGCCTCTATTTTGGTAATTAACGACTGAGGCTTTATTTTTAAGATCAAAACGAACGGGGTTCTCTGCAATATGCGGGTATTATTTTAGGAATTAGTTCAGGTTCGCGTTTAGCTATGAAATTATAGATTCGAGATGCAAAAAGAGATTAGAAGGATTTATTCAATTTATTCAACGTTTTAATGCAATAAATTCGCGATTTAAATTGAACTTTGTTTAATATATTTAATATAATAATAATTATAAATTATTTTCTAACTTTGGAAATGCAGCCGGTTATTACTTATGGCAGTATAGAAATGCGTGTACGAAAATAACTTAGTTTTAAATAGAGATTCCATAGAGCTATTAATTTAAACTTTTTACAACAGACATTTGGACGAGTTTTGTACCTTGCTTCAGTGCTGAGCAATATTAATAGTTACTGTGGAATTTATTTTAAATGCGTAACACAAATATTTTCGGTACGTTGTTTTCCATGTTATATTTTCGTTATTTTCCAGCGTTTAATATACTATAAATTTAAGTTCTCTATAGAATTCTGAACTAATGCCTCTGTTTTTATTATCCAATTCATACCACAAAGTTTGGGAATATATCTTCAATTACTAAGAACTATGGTACTTTTTACGAGAGAAAGTTTCTGCTTTAACTGAAGAATGAATTCTGTATGCATAATGAAACTACCTCTTGCGAATAAAGAAGAGAATGGATGGTTTGGTTTGTTTCGTGATAAATCAGAATTATAGAGTGCTTGTAATTAATGTAGAAGAATTTTCTTGATAATGAGAAATAATGACATGAGCTATACAAAAAAAGATTAAATTACACCTCGAAATTTATGCATTTCATTAAATTGTCAATACCCTTCATTCATTTTCCAACTGGTGAGCGCTTCATCCGAGATTCGCTGAATAAATGCGGTTTTGTACTTGTATGTGCCTCGGGTCATGCACATGCTTCGCGACAAGACGAGGCGAAGAGTTATACACCTGCTGGTTAGAACATATACAAAGGAGGGATGGGGTTGAGTTTGCACGTGTTGTGGAAAGCGGGAAGGTTGGAAAGCGTTCGAGTAATCCGACCACGACGTGGCTACGTGCAGTACACGTATATCCTATCTTACAACACGGGCAGAATATCGCACGTAGGTTGGGAAAACGGGTGAACTTGTATCACCAATGGGACAAGCGAAATCCAGTGCACAAGCAAACTGTATATAGACTGTACAGGCCTGTCGACCGCGCTGGCTCAGACGTACAAAGTAGTATTCATGTGCAGCACCCGTTTTCCACGACGACGATGACGACAGCAAGGAACGAATGTTCGGTGTTCCTCTCTCATTGTCACCCTTTCTCTCAAGCACTTTCGCAATCTCTTTCACTTCCAAACTCTGAAACGCCAAGCTTATCTGCCAGAGTAGACGCAACATGGCGAGACGAAGCGATTTTATTTGCAGTAGACTCCCGACCAGACGCAATTATGTTAACTGCTCTCGTTCACCCTCAAGACGCGTACTCACGTTTCGAGATTCTTATGAGAAAATGTCACTCATCCCGTCCCTTGACCTTCGACATTCATATAAGGCAAAAGGAATGGAAAAATTCAGGGTTTTTACTAGGGTGGCTCAAAAACACTTTTTTTTTTCTACAGAGTCTCGATACCCCCAATTCGATTCGAAAACCAAAAATAAACTACGTATTTTTTAAAAATTTGGATTAAAACAGGTGCTGGATTTTACTTGAAGTTTCCCATGTAAATTGCATGGGGAAATGTTATGGGAATGTATAGAGGCTTGTAGAGAAGTATCCAACAAAGAATTTCATGTATAACACATATGGGTTTGACACCCTTAACACACCCCCACGGTGCCTTGAACACTGCCCTTTAAGTCAAAGATGACAATTTTTCACAAAATCGACCTTCTGAGTGCTTTATTCTCATTTTCTTTAAATAAAAATTATTTCTATTACTCTAGTGGAATATTTATCGACATTGGTTCATAATTTTTTATTATTTAAACAAATTGAATTTTTTTGAATAATTTTTTTCCGGAAAATTCTTTTTTTTATTAAAGACTATTACTATTTATTCAGAGGAATGTTTATCATCATTGATTAATTAATTTTTTATTGTTTAAACAAATGAATTTGTTTAAAAAATTTGTTTCGTAATTTCCTAATCTCATTTGTTTCAATAATTAACAATTAATTAACCAATGTTTACAAATATTTCACTAGACCAACAGTAATCATTTTTGTTGAGACGAAAGAAATTAAGAAAAAATTTGTTTAAATAATTAAAAATTAATTAAACAGTGTTAATCAATATTCCATTAGACCAATAGTAATTATTTTTATAAATAAAAACGAATTTTCGAAGAAAAAATGAATGAAGCAATGTAGAGAACTATCCACAATGGATAACATTTTCCCAAATCCAGAAAAATTATTTCAAAAACTCCAAAAAGTGAGTTTTTCCCATGCAATTTACATGGAAAACTTCAAGTCAACCCCGGCACGTGTTTTAATCAAAATCGAGACTCTTTATCATCAAAAAAATGTTTGCCATGCATTTTTGAGCTACCCTAGTGCCTACTCACCCTGGAGAACCTGGAAAACCTGGAATTGTCAGGGAATTTTTTTATAATATACCTGAAAAAACCTGGAAATGTCAGGGAACTTTCTTGAGCGTACTTAATTTTTTGTTCTTGTAACACAATTAAATAACTCGAAGAAAAAATTGCTGAAATAAAAAATGAATCATATCAGAGTGTATCGTGCTACGTATTAGTACGTTTAAAATATAATGTATTAAATAAACATTATTTTGAAAAATATCTGCGATTTCAGAGTTGGATTTCCTGGCCGTGTATTGTATACTATTTTTCTTCATCCACGCCGGAAATTACGGGTAGGAGATGAAGAAAATAATTATAATTTAAGCATTAAAATCTATACAAAAAATGGGGTTTAACAATTATTAGATCAGGGATTCTTTTCCCAGAAATTGAGTAGACACCCTGAAAGTGAATCACATAAAAAAGATGATTTTGGAATTACATACCATTAATATTCCTAAAAATCAATTATAGAGTTTTGGAATCATTTAAAATTTCTTGAAATCTTTTGAAATTCTTTAGAATTACTGGAATATATTTAATATCTTATAAAATCTCTTTAAAATCCCTTGAAATTCTTTTCAATTTCAATTTTCTTGAATTCCTCTTCAATTCTCATCAATTATATTGCATTGGCCTTAAATTTTGTTGAATTCGCCTTAATTCGTTGAAAGTTCTTTTAGCTTCTTTTGATTCCTTTGAGTATCTCTTAAATTCTTAATTTCATTTTATTGATTTAAATTGGAGGTCAAGGATTGACCTAAGTAAATATGAAGAGACTTTTATAATGAAAGGCGAATATTTATTAAATAATAAATTAAGCAAAAAAAGAAAAGAAATACCTTTTAGAAATCGTTGACTATCATTTACCATTTAATTCAGGAATAGTAATCACTGTTAATCAATCGATACTTATGTTTAATTTTGAACTTAAAATGTTTTATCTAATTAAAATCTTTCTTATAATAAAAAAATATTTCAAAAAATATGCGAACGCCTCTTGAAAAAATATAAAGTTCACTCACGCATTTCTTTTCTTTTTTTTCGAATTCACCCGACGCAGTACTTTTATAATACATATTCCGTTCAATGATGTAATCGGATTGTGGCTAAAATCCGTCACTCCTCGTCTCTCAATAGACTGTTTCCACTACAAATTCCCAGTGGTCGCTGTTAATTCACAAAAATGACTGGCTGGTTGCCTACCGGTTCTGTTAGCGTTGTTTAAAATACAGGTTTTAACCTACCCCTGCCCTTTTTTCCATAGGGGCTGTCTGTATATTTCGTCACGTTATTCGAGCGGTATTCAACCCTTTGGTTGAACATACAGTCCTGCTCAAAAGAAAAGCTTTTGCTTTCTGCGACTGTATCAGTCGTGCCCTTTCTACCACGTTATATATTTTCTTGTGAGAGGAGGACTTTTTTTTATCAGGAACCGTCGAGTGGTTTGAAAACAGTGAAAGTATTTCCTCCGGACAAACGCAATTTGTCTTTCATCTTCCAACTTTACGTAAGAACGGCGTTCAATCTCTGCATCTCCCTCAGACGGGGCTAGGCCCCATCTCGACAAGGTAAATTTGCCTTTCGTTGCGATAAATGTGTTAGAAGACTGAATTTCAACGATTTATGCAAAATTGATACTTTTATTGCTATTTTTTGCAAGCTAACCACATAACGACGGACTAATCTTTATACATTTTTGGACTGGATTCTAACAAAAGGATTTTAAAAATTTGTAATTAGTCTGACTCATTAACATTCTGTGTGCTCAATACTGAAGTCACTACTCATCTTTCAATAATATTTACTGTAAGGTAATTGAATTGAATTACAAGACTGGACTAAACAGTCATTTTTATCACTAATATAATTTTATACATTCATTTCTATCTCTAACTGGAGTTAACAATTAAAATAGTTTGTTTCCAGTTTTTAATAAAGTGCGCTTGACAGTCTGATAGTCCAGCTTGGGGAGAAAATAGCTTTTTGTGCTTAAGTATTTAACCCTCGTAGCTTCAGAGCAGAAAGTACGTCGTAGAATGCAACCGCACAGAATGTAACGCCACGTGCCTGCACGAAGTACTGTCTGTGTGCTTTTTACTTATCTGTGTAATATGTGTGGTGCATATTACACATATATTTTCACATAAACCGCCGCCGAATATTACCCAAGCGGGTTATCGTAATATTTTAAGTATAGCCAGAGGAGATGCGTTAAGTGAAGTTATCTTCAACTTACGAAGAAAGTATTACACACTCTTTCTCTGGCAAAAAGGTGCCGATAAAATGAAGCAGTTTATGAAAATAATTAAATTACATTTGTCAATGGAAAATATCGTTCAAAGGTTGTCCTAAAAATATTATCATGAATTATGGAGAGAAATAGAGAACGGCTTAAACTTATGGTATCAATGGAAATTAAAATTGAATCTGAATTTAAGTTAAATGGAGTAAAAGTAATTTATGATGGATCCCGTATCATGCAGTGGATTCGAGCATAATTAATTTGTAATTTTTCTCTTTGAACTGTCGAACATGCGCTTCTATGTCAGTTCAAAGGGTTGCCAGGACGACAAACTCGGCAGTTAGAGAAATCCGAGGGTGCACGGTACATTGAAGCGCTTTGATAGTGCGTGAAGATGCGCCAGTGCGTTTCAGTTTTCATTCGCGTGGACACGAAATCATTTACGACCTAACAGACTCAATCCACCACTGCTTAAGAGGTCGTCAATTTTAAGCAAGTTCTGTTCCACTATCTAGATAAATTTACACTTTGGTCCAAAATTATATGATACAAAAGAATGAAGTGTCTGTTTCAGTTGACTAAATAATATTTTTCAACCTGATTTTTGAAATTTGTAAATACAGATTTGATATAAAGAATGTCAATTTTAACCGAAGTTAGTACATAGCTAGAAATAATGAATGGGTTAACTGACGCGTGGTTGTACTTGGCGTGATTGAAGGATAATTATGAACAATGTCCGTAATTCAGAGAGCAGGAATCGAGCAATCTGTGGTACAAAGAAACTTGATTGTAAATTTAATAGCATCGCATGGGAACGTAGTGACATTCGCCGCAAGAAGCACAGTTGTGATACAGGATAAAGTAGGTGCACATATCTGCACCAGAGCCCAACCACTGGAGCAAATTACTCGACGATGTCAATTAATAAAGCTCATAATGGCGACCGTGGTGATGTCGCAAGCCCTGTAGTCTCGTTGCCGTTAATCACCTTAATGAGTGCTTTTGTTAACACCGTTGTGATACAGCGCAAAGCTACGTGACTCCACCTACTCTAACTACTCTTATCTACGAAAAAAGTACTGACTCCTACCGAAAGCCATTCGCAGCTATTAAACTGGTGCAGACACTCAGTAAACTGAATGAGCATTGTTTCACTCACAGTCGAATTTCAGAATGGCCATATATCAGGAACGTCAGGAGAAAACAAACTTGTCAGGGTAATTAGGGAAACGTCAGGTAAATGCGAGTAGCTGTTAGGGAAAATATTAATTTATATATTAATAATAATGAAATACACAGAAAAAACCAGGGCTTCTGTGCTGTTACGGCTCCCTGAAAAATTGGATCCTTTAGAACCTGTCAAAATCAGGTGTTAATTAGAAGCAAAGTATTCGTGAAAGGCGTGTTCTCTCTGAAAAAAGATGTTTACAGTTTACATAATTTCAAATTACATACTATCTTTAAAATTTGAGTTTATTATTTATTTATGACATTTAAGGTTTTTCATTAAATTATAATAACTGTCAAATGGAAATGGACGTTTAATGTGACGGTTTTTTTTTAACCAAAATCTAAAACAATATTAAAATAAATCATTCATAGAGATACCAACTTTATGCTTTCCAACAAATATTTCACGAAAAAGACTTTTTGACGAATTTAGAAAAAAAGCTCAACTCTGTGTGAAACGAAGAAGGAAAGTGAATATGTGTGGGGAGGGGGGGGGGCAGAATAAACAAGCTTTAATATTTTAATATTTTGGAACGCCCGTGTTAGGGATGTCTGAAGAATAAAGTTGGTATCTCTAATCATTTATACACTCGCTGACGGTATTTGCGACTTCAAAAAAGATTCCAAAAACCGAAAAAAGAAAATTTTTTTTTCTAAAATTATATATTTTGATTCTACACAATTTTTTAATAGCTTAAAGTAGTACCTTATAAACCCCCTAGGTGAGAATAGGGAGAGTTTTTTCGTTTTGGGAGAAGAACTACCCTTTTTATTGACGGAAGCGCATACTCGGCCAAAAAGTCTCAAAAAAATGTTAAAATAATGCCA
>JAUESI010000017.1:649317-688365 GCA_032275145.1 Synergus laeviventris | reverse complement strand
GGAGAAGAACTACCCTTTTTATTGACGGAAGCGCATACTCGGCCAAAAAGTCTCAAAAAAATGTTAAAATAATGCCAGGGAGTGTATAAATAATTTATTTTAACATTATTTTGGATTAAGGTTTTTAAAAAACCGTTATATTTTCTTTTTAAGTCAATCTCTTTACAAAAAATACATCTTTTGATCGATATAATTTGGTTCCTTTGGATCCACTTTCGAAAATGAGTAATTTTTGCACCAAAGTAATTATGTCTTTTGTTGCACTTTCTTAGAAATCTGAAAATTGATTCTAATTAAGACTATCTCTTTTTCGAATAATTATAAATAGTTTCCAGACATTCTACGAAATTTTAAAGGAGTTTCCAAGAATTTCAAGACATTATTTTAGGAATAGTAATATTTTGACGTCAGATTCTTTAAAATTGAACACTCTTTCCTGACTTGTTTCACTTTTAATTTTAGAGCATTATTAAAAACTTATTTGCGTGTTTAATACTTTTCTGCCAGGGATATTTACCTAAAAAGACAGAGAAATGGAACCCTGAATTAAAACTAAGAATAAAAACTGTCGTTCAAATAGAAAAATAAATAGAAATGCAAGTAATTTAGGTAGTTGTTTGCACATGAAAACGAGCTATCGCCAAAAGATATACTTTTGAAAAAAGTTAAATACATGACTGGAAGGAAAGTAGGAAATGGAGCTTGGATAAACGCAAGATAGATCTGTCAGGAAGAAGGATGAAGGGAGCGCGTGCTGCCGGTACCTATCGTACCTACAAGGTGTCTCCTTATTCCCTAGTGTGTACGCACCTTTATCTTTGTCTGCATGCTTTCCAATATTGTCTGGCCTATCCGTGTGCGTGGGACCACTACCATCAGGTGGATATATTATTCGCAGCAGCCGCCATTCCCAACGCAGAAAAACGTATAAAGCGAAATAAAATAAAGTGTAAGCTCGCTTTACCACGGGGAGTGCGATTCTACTTTAGATTAAATTCCGAAGCAACCCTCCGTCCCAAACTTGCTTTCTCAACTCTTCTCTCAACCCAACCACCCATCTCTTTGTTAATTATTTTTCACTTTTCCTCTGTTTTTCTATTTTAATGCACTTTTTTTTTCTGTTTTTGGCCCCTAATGAATCCATGTTTTAATTGTTCAATTTGTCCTCCTTTGAACAACTTTTTCCCTGGGTGATAGTAATATTTCCTGTTAGAATAAATATAAAGATATATAATACCTAAAATTGAATAGATACAGTGACCTTTTTGGTGCGCCACTTGTAGCGAGTTTTAACTGCATCTCGGAGTTTCTTAATTGAAAATATGAATGGTTGAATTTACTGAAAACCACAAAACGTGACGCGGAACCTGCGACAAAATCATTCAAGGCGAGAATGTTTTGGATTTATGGTAAATTATAATTCGTGGCGAGAAATTTGAAAAGAGATGCTTTTCAAACTGTACCCACGAGCTTCGTGTATACGTATGACCATAACTGGGTTTATAGAAAGTTAGTTTGAAAAAGGTGAAACGACCTTTTTCTTTGAATCCGCTGGCAGTGTCTTTCGACTATTTTTCACAACTCTCTGTCGGGTAACAGTGAACCTATGAGAAAAACTTGTAAAAACTTTTCCCTTGAAAAGTTTTAAAAATAACAGAGAACAAATATTAAACTTCTTATTGCACTACACTTTCGAGTTGATTTCCAGCTCGTAATTTCGGCTCTTTTCTTTGCTCTTTTTTAATGCAATGCTACACTATAAATAACACATCGGAATCTTTTGAAATTCATTGTAACTAATTCGTAATGTAAGTCTGAAATAAGATACGAATTTTTTAGATTCACATTTTCTTCCTTTTTACCTCAAAAAAATGGCATGAAGCTTTTCTTCCTACGAGATAAGCATGCGCGAGAAGTCTTTGCGGCTCTTATCCCCTTAAGGCGATTTCTCTAGCCTTCTACTACTTCTTTCCTCGAGTTGACTCTCTTTTTCATTCTCTCCTCTGCCAGTGTGTCCCGCTCCACAAAAAGCGTGACCCATTACTTCCGCAAAATCCCAAAATCTCTCGGGTCGATTTCACAGAATTTGCCTAAAGTACAGCAAACGTGAAGGTAAAATAAAAGAAAGGTTAGGAGATAAGAAAAATGATGAGAACTACCAGAGTCGACGTGGTTATACGTTAGAGAGGAATATATTTACTCAAGGACTATTTACTAGCGTCATGTTCACTATTCGTGTTTTCACTCAATTCTTGTTTCATATCTCAAGTGGGTCCTTGTGAATTCATAAAAGTGCCTAGATTTTCTGACTTCAGAGCATAAATAGTTCCTAAAATGCCTATTGTTGACAATAATATATGTATTATGCAACGATTGGAATGTATGAAAGTCAGTTAAAAAACTTTACAAAGATTCTCCATATTTACATATATTGGACAAGTCGTTCTTCTGATGAAAATTCACAAAGGAAGTAGACCTTTTCGGCCGATTTCTTGAATGGCTGCCAAATGCAATACGATACTTTTGCGACTTTCACTGTGGTTATGAATATCGTGAACTTGGTAGTAAAAGGAGAAAAGACTGAATATAAGATAAGAGTTTCATATTCATTGTCCAGTCACTACGTGCATACTGTATACATATGTAATACACATTACCGTTTTTCACGTGCTACTTTTTAATATCTAAGTGAAATATAAGAAAAAAGTCACTTCGTGGTAGAAACTAATTCGATGAAGAAATGGTGACCCAGCATTGAAATATATCGTTTTTCAAATCTAAAATAAATCATGAAGACATTTTGATATGTAGAAAAAAATTTTTGTTAAATCCGGTATACCCTATATTGGATAGTGAATTTTGTAACAGCCATCTAAGATATTCAGTCAAAATATCTTATTGTTAGACACTAAATTTGAATAACGAGGTATTCTGGATTTTTAGGACGAATATATTTGTAGTTCTCTTTTTTGACGATATAGTTTGAATATCCAGTATATTATGTATTATAAAGCTTCACATAAGATAGAATTCAAAAACTCGAAAACCTCAGCGATTGCAGTGTACGCAGAATCTTAAAACGAATTTACATTTCAAATTCCTCGATAGGAGATATATAGAAACAGACCTCGACAAGTGAGCGTCTCGCTTAGTTACTTCTCACTGAAATGCAATGCGACGTCGCCGCTCAACGATGCAGCGCAATTTAAGGTAATGAAATGTCTCCCTCTTCTCTCGGTTGACTGAAGTCTCTTCGAATTCTCCCTTCAAAGATCTGAAGAAAGTTAATAATATGTTGAGTTCATCTGACAAAGTATTTAAACTTCTTTTCATACAGATTTATCTGTGATGTAAATGCACTCATTCTTTATATTAGATGGTAAAGCTTTTGAAAACTGGTACTTATATCAAATAAATCCCAGGCAATCTTCTTTTATTTTGTCATCGCTTCTTTATGTATCCTGCAAAAGGAAAAACCTTCCACACCATTTATTTTATTTGATAACATTTTGTTAAACTCTTTTTTTAAAAAAACGATTGATAGTGATAAAGCGAGACATTTTTTATTTTCATTGTATATTTGCACTTTTTTTATTGACACTGCACTGCATCATATTGCAATAATATCCAGCCACGAGCACAGTTGTTAAAAAAGGTAAATACGTATCGGAAATACGTGATGCAAAGCAGATTATATATAGAGAGAGAGAGGGATGGATTGGTTCAGGTCAAACACAGTGCTCGATTCAGAATCAAGGAGACGGTTCGACGCGATCGGTGGAAGCAGCCAATATTTGTCCATGGTAAATACAGTTTGTTTTCGATTCCGGTTCGGTATCCCCGACGGAAAGTCCTTTCCAGGGATATTTCTCAGTAGACACTAGACAGCTGTCGCCGAACTCGAGGGATCAAATCTTATACCATACTTCTTGATTCGTCAATTATTGGTCTTTAGATTATTGTACTACTTCTAAAACCTAATCGATTTCTCCAAACAATGATAGAATTAAGGATTAAATTAATTAACAAATGAAATATAAATTACCTTACTAAGATAATAATTAAAGGTTTTGTATACACATTACTCAAAAGGACCGCAGCATCCAGAATTAATTGGAATGCAATGCAATTAAAGTTGGTTTCAAAGGACCCAACTTGGCCTGGGAAAATAGTCTAATTGCCCTCCTAATACAAGTTAATCTTTGTTTCCTCAGCAAACATTTCTCTTCTGATGTAGACAGGATCTTTTCTCTCGGTACATCAATGTTACATTCCTTTACGCCCCCAATCAGCTAACGAACTCACGTAGCTTATTAGGAGAAGTTCTACTGAAGATTAATATTTACAGCCTTCCTTATCAATTATTTCTCTCCGTCGGTTGTGTACTCTCATCCTGTACTTCTATATATGTATATCCTAAGAAGAGGTAGAGTACCTCGTTATGTTTTTAAGAAAATGCGTCTAAGGAACCAGCGACGAGGAGAGCTAATTAATATCGAATTCGAAAGGATCCTGGAAAGACTAAGATAAATATAATAGAGAAAATTACTCTGCAAAGTCGTTTAGAAGTTTTCTTCTTGAGAAATAGGTCAGTTAAGGATAAAATGAACGGTGCTATGCAATTTTCATGCCTTAGAAAGTACAGAATAGTGAGGGTCTTCTTAACTAATTAATTAACCAGAATAGAGCAACAGGCTTCATAGTTAACACATTTTTTAATCTTTGAAGGTCGTCAACTTAGAAGTAAGAACCAGAAAGGAAAAAGGGAGCGAGATTTATTTCAGGGAATGTCATATTTGCAGATAATTTAATCATCTGAAAACTTCCAAAAACTAAAACGAGCACTAGAAGACATTTGAATGGACTGATTTGAACAAAGAAAACAAATCAAAACGGACAATTTTTATCTCTACCAAATCTTTCTCTCAGTGTACATTAGATTCGATTTATACTGCCTTGATCTCTTGAAGAGATCGCTCTTCCTATAGGCGTTCCTATATTTGTAAACATAATTCCAAATTTGTGTACTCATTCCATATTATTCTCTGTAATAGCCTCAGGATTAGGGTGGAATACTATTTAAGAGCGAATAGCACGAAACGATGTTGTGCGAAATATTGTTATGGCAAGTAGAAAGATAGAAGCAGATTGAAGGGAAAAGAGGAAGGCGCCTAAGCGTCGTAGTATCGTATTTCAACTGTACAATATCGTAATCCTTCGCTATTCGTAAAGCTCGCTCGGTGTATCCGCGCATACATATATGTATATGACTGCGGGGCATAACGCAGCGTAACTCTGGGGCTTTGCCCCAATGTGCGGCTTCGACTGGATCAGATTAATGCTCCAGGCGCAAGGGTTTAAAGCGCAACCTAAACACCGAAAACAACAGCGGCAACAGGGCTGTCAGTTTACTTTTGCAAACATCGCATTGTGATGAGACATGAACGTCAGTTCTGCTAAGACCCACTTGTATCATTTTCCCGCCATATACCCAACATAAACTAGAAAACTTAACTCCCATCAAAACATCTGAAACTGGTGTAAACATCTTTTAAAAAAATCTACCTATATTCCGTGTAGAAATTTTGATCTACGAGTAGTAGGGGTCTGATCAGGAAAACTGGCCAACAGCCCATTAAGAATAAAGAAACCATTCTGAATTACTTAACTATTTAATTTTCTTGCAAATATTTATTAATATGAAAATTATTATAGAAAGATTGTAATTCGAGGTGTACTTCATATTTATGCCTACATTTATTCTTACAGGGGATCAATTCAAATCTTAAGTAAGATTTCTTCACTTTTTCTAGAAAATTTTATTTACTTTCATGAGCTTTTATAGAAATTAGTAATTTTTTCAAAACAAAATTTATTAAAAATGATGAAAAAAATATAATCATGCATTTTCTATTTTATAAATATAAACATCTTTTATATTTTTATAAATAATTAAGTGTAGAAAATGTTGGGAATTTGCTATTTTTGCCCGATCTGAGGTTTTGCACTATTTTAAGGTGTGAATATATTACTACTATACCGTTTAGCTCCATAATTATATGAATATATTTTTATTGAAAACAAATATCCCCACAAAAAGGACCTCGCAAGAACCTTATTTTACGTAAATATTAATATGGCAATTTCTGCACAGGCTCTCAGAAGCTCTCTAGCTTCAACCATTTAATTCAACGATGATGTTTTATACTATTTTACACGGAGAAAAATCGATATTCAAGTTAAGTACCGAAATAATTGGTTGGAGTCTCCATTTTTATGAGTTTTAAAAAGTATAAGTCCCGGTCTCTGTTTTTCAAAAGCGCCTGCAGCGTAATCAAGTTATAAATGGTTCATCTATCCTCAAATCAAAGGATAATTTTCCCTAATAATCGCCATTCATTAAATTTGCTCATTCCCCTTTTCGTTATTTGCTTGAAAAGCTGGTAGTTTTGGCTTGAGCTGAAGTAGAAAAGTCGACAAGTTCCCCAGCACGTGCCGTATAGATCTATAACAGAACTCGAGCTGACTAGGCGAATTAAAGCTCGGAACAAGCTTTGAACGCGCTCCCTTGTACTTGCAGCTTGCGAGAGAATTTTATTCGGAGATGGGGAAGGTCGATTTAGCAATGGTATGAGTGCCAAAGTACAAAAGGTATGAAGCCCTCCTCATACCATACCTTTCTACATTGGTTCTAGAGAAGTACTTGGGATCCCACGTTAATTAGTTCGAGACGGTCGAGCTGACTAAAAACTATTTGTCTTGCTCTTCGCTCGTGCCCGGATGAGCCGGCGGCGATAACTCGCACGATTGTTGTTTCACTCCCTTTTACTCCATTCTCCCTGAACTTGAGGAGAAGATATTCGGTTAGCGCCAAGAAGATGTGCTACTTCTCCTATAGGCATCGCGTTACGGGCACAGATGCGGAAAACTGGCCCTCTCCCTTCAGCCTTCATCCATCCCGAGCCTTACGAACTCCAGAAATGCGAGAGACGACCAATCTTCCGTTTCTGAGGGCAACTAAAGTTGACAGAGGAAAATAAACCCGTTTCCAATCGGTGGATAAACAAGCTTGTTACACCGATTTGAGCCGTTTTTGCGCCTCAGGTGAAACTTATAAGAAAATACTCCAGAAGCTGATGGGATTCTTTTCGTTCTTAATTAGTTTCTTCTTTCATGCTTTCCTTCTTTACCCTGAGACAAATTGTTAACTTATGATAGGAAACTTTACATAAATCTTTGGCTTTGATTCTTTAAATACGAAATACGTAAGATGTAGAGCGATCTGCAAATGCGAAGTAATACTACTTGAATCTAAAGATGTATTTTATGCAAGACTATAAACTTGATAGGAGTCTTGAGTTTTATACTAGATTGTGTTTTGTGATGAAAATGCGAAGAGGCAGATGTCCCTAGGGATAAGTGAGATCATGAATAAGAAATTTTTTATAGACGTATACCTTTGAGATTAAAGTCCGTCGCATTGTTCACACCGAAGCGATTACACCAAGAAAATTGTTTTTCAGCTTTATGGCGATTCCACCCATTAAACTTGACGGGCGGAAATGATAAATACGGTGATAAACGCAAATGAACTCCGTTGATATAACCTTCTCTATTTCTCAATTACCCATTTAAACATTTTATTCTCCTTAAATAGATTTTCAACGAGAGGAGCTAAATTGTACACTTTTTATACATCGTAAAGTTGACATCTTTTGTGTATAATAATTTATTAATGATATTAAAACTTAATTTAAAATAATATAAACTTAATAATAAATTTATCCGCGCCGTCTTGCCGTCCGACCAAACAGGTATTTATACTACTTGGAAAGCAGTAAATGTTTGAATCGAGAAAGTGCGCTTGGTATGTTGATCTTTAGCGTTGATCTGGCGTAACCTCCATGCATTTTTCTCCTTCGGGAACCACTTTTCCTCATTTTTCCTTTTTCCACGGGATTTTGTCGGTCGGAAGTGCAGGATTTCAACGTCGATAGTGAGTTCCAAGGAAATCGAAGAAGTTCCCTCCACGCTTGGTCGCTTCACTGACGGGGAAACTTTTCCAACTTCTTCGGGACACCCGAATCCTTCCTTTTTCTTTCTCTTTCGCGATCGAGCGAGTTTTGTTTGTTTTTTTTTTTGCCATATGGTAGGCCACGTCTATGGGAAGTTTTGAGAAAGTCACCCGAAAAGAGCTCTCCCGTCGGACTTGCTTGCTCCTCTATCGGCCCTACGCTGGATTACAGTATCGCCTTCAACCTTTGAATTATTCAAGACCAACAAAAGTTTTCAAACGCATCGTTACTTCCTCCGAACCTCTTTATCCACCCCCTTCTACCCACCCCTTCTATGTAAACCAGGTTGAGTTTAAATGGAACGATTTCACTTACGAACGATATCGGTTCGTTCGCCTCTTGATCATTCTGCATTCATATATTAACGTGCGCTAACTTCTTGTTCTAGGATCAGCTCTGATGAGAATCGTTGAGGTGTACAAGGAAATTCAGGAGCAGGAAATGAACATCGTAAGTATCAGACTTTTGTATTATATTTTAGAGATAGATATTGTTCCAGCGCACGGAGAAAACTAAATATTGAAACTTATCCAGATATTAATATACAGAAACTAAAATAGTTTTGAAGTACTCTCAAAGGAGATACGCGGGAGAAAACCTTAAAAGATGCAAAATGATCCTCTCATCTATTATATTTGAAAAATTGGGATAGGATTACCGAAATTTGAGTCTCTTGTTTGAAGATCGAATGTTGATTTTTAGCAGAGGTTTCTTGAGACATTCGTGGAATGTCTTTAGTACAAATGCAGCAGCAGTTTCGCGTTACTGCCGCGGGCTCTATAAACTCTAGTGCGCTTCAATTATTTAAATAAACCTCGCCAACGCAATTAAAAGACCGGAGATTTATGTCGGTAAAGGCAACCGCGTGAAAACCGAGACGAAACGAGAGAACGAAATTCAGTATAACTGGAAGGGGATCGCTTGCTCTGCCTCTGGTGGAATATTAATTGGAAAGTTAAAAGAGTTTTGGCCACTTAACACCTTGCCATCACATTTCACAAAGTCACCGCGAATTTTTTTTTTTTCCTACGATTAAGATTGCCTTCCCCTTGATAACTCTAATCAAAATTCACAATACATAAATGCTACTCAAACTCATTGGATGTATGTTTGTAAAATTTTCTTTTTTTGTTGAAATGCAAATATTTATGATGAAGAGAAAAATATGAGAATTAACAAAATTAATTGAACCATTACCTGTGAAGCTCATTTCTGTGTTCTAAGTAACAATATGATATTCGACATCAGCATTTAAACTTTACAAGGAAATATTGATGTATTTTTCATTTTATTTGTATGGTATGATAAACTAATTAATCATTTAAAATAATTTTCAAATATTTATGAGCTACTAAATAAATTTCAGTTCTAAAGCTATGCATATCGTAAATCGACCTAAAGATTATTTCCTAAAGTATAGTCTCGAGAAAATAAGCTTCTTCACCAAAGTGAAAAATCTGTGCAGTGGTTTCGTTATCGCACATCGTCGCACTATTTCATGTACATTCTTTTGCGTTTCTTTCACGCAATACATTCTTATTTTCCGCATTCTCACTGCAGTCTTCCATAAGGAAACGCGCAACTGAATACGATTATTCGATTGGAATGGAGGATTCTGTTTATAAATAATCTAAACTTTATTTCGGGCTTTTTAATCATAGCGAAATGTCCTCTCCTTGTTTCGTGGAAGGGGCAAATCGGTTTCGTAAGAATGACTCAAATACTGGCTGTTGGAAAATGGACTGAAAATGTAGCTTTTAGAGTCTACTTAAGTCACGAAATGGGATAATAAATATTCGAGAGATAAGGAAAAATCGCGGGCATGCGTTTCAGGACATCCAGACGCACTTCGTTGCCCTTCGCCCTTTTGTAGGTAATATAAATGAGTGTACATGTACCTACTTCGCTTTTTGTTGCTCTTCTGAGCTTTTCCTTAGTTTCTTATTTCAGGGTTTCTTTACCATACTTTTCCTTTATTCTAAATCTCTCATCTTAAAATGATTGTTATATTATATCTATTTAAATTCGAATGCTTACAGTTTTTTAAGTTTAAAAAATTTTATTGCTCCTCTTCTAATTCCAACTCTTTACTGGAATCTCAAGTTAGACTGGTCATGTTTACTATTATAACTCACCCACCTCAATATTTCTCAAAATTTTTCTGCTATCTTCACTTTGTTTTCCGAACAGAAACAAATGACTGTGCGAGATTACGAGAACCCAGGTTTATTTTCCATGGATGCGTTCTCCGCAGTTGTGGATTCAGTAGCATCCTCTGATATCTTACTATTACGGAATTGAAGTGGAAGTTGGCAAATATTAGAGTAGGAGCTCTTATACGGAATGTAATTGAAGAGTATGAATACATAACGATCTATCCAAAACTAAGGGTTGTCTTCTTATTTATTTTCATTTTTTAAAATAAAAGTTTTTTAAAATAAAGTAATTAAAGACTTCCCTGGATGCCCGCTCGGACGAAAAATTTCAAATTGAACCTATATTTTTATATGCTAAAACGCCTTAGAACTTCAGACAATTAATTTTCAGTGACATTTAAGACGCTTATAAACTGCCCGTGGCTAATTCTAGGAACTTGAAGTAAGCCATACAGCTTTAAGCTGAAGAATTTTCTTTAAAATTAATATTTCATGAACATTAAAGTAACTTTAGTTGTAGCCAATTCCATTTGCTGGAACAGAACGAATCCCTCTGCCATGTCTTCCTGCGAAAGCTAATGCGTGTATCACGAAGTGATTTATCCACCCTCCGAAGCAGGGTTTTCAAAACTTGGCATGGCTTAGGGAAAGAAGTGAAAGAACCGCGAGCAAGTGCCTCGACCTTGAAAGTCTTGAGCTAATTTGGCGCACTTCCATCTCGCTGACTGTAATTCAATTTTTAAAAGAAAACCTTATAAGGCTCTTGTCTTACGAGCATTTTGCCCGATCTTGGAATCAAGTTTGTCAGGAATGCCTGTTTATTTCCTCCTGGGTAGGGGCTCTGAGACAGTATTTATGCTATGCAGCCATCAGATCTCTGGCCAGGTAGATAAAATATTACGAGTTTTTAAGTATTATGACTTCATGGTATTAGTCCTGGCAACCGCCTCTTTCGTACAATCTTTATTAGAAAGTGCAGAGACAGGATAAGAAACAAGTATAGCAAAAATAGAACAGTGTATAGAAAAAAGCTTGGCAATGACACGAGAGTCACAACATATGTAGGAACGCGAATTTTGAAAATTAAAAAGAGTCTAATAAATGAAAAAATGTTCTGCTTCAATTTATGAGAGTGCTCCTTTGTCAAAAATTAAGAGTTGTTGATTCTAATATAATTATTACTTTGATTGAACTTTCGGTGGTAAATTCTACTTCAATTGGATTTAATTATACTTCCCTCGCATCAAAGAACAGAATTGAGCAACATATTCATATAATTTCCATGGAACGGTAGTATCGCTCTTTAATTAACCACCGCTGTACTCAATTAAAAAGTCCGTGGTACCGAATTGCAAACAAAACACTGCAAAAAATTAATAGAACAAAGCAATTCAAAACTGAGTATGGTTCTAAATATTCCATAATTTTATAATACATATTATAAAAGCATCGAGTATTAATTTTTAATCGTAGATAAGTTAAGGAATCTTGTAATCGCGAAACAGGGTTATTGAAGAAAAGAAAATTTGTCCAAAGGATAACTCTTGAATTGGTGCATTCAGAAAAAATATTATTTACAAACAGGATTTATAAGAAAAGAAAGAAGAAACCTCGCAGATTTGTGATAAAAGTCTAAAAAAGTCGGATAGCTTTTTTTCTCTTTCTTGTACTTTAGTTTCTTCATTGCTTCATGTTTCTCGCTGGTTGCTTCGTAAGAAGCTTTCGCGTCCATGAATTAATGATAAGTCGATATTTTCCGGTGGATGCGATATCCATAGAAGCTTGTTATATTGCTCTCGGGATTTCTTTGCTCCTTTTTTCTTGGAAGGAAGCCAGTTTTCCAAGAAATTTTTTTATTTCTCTTTGTTTAAAAGAAGTAGGTGTAGATTGTGGGTCCTTAGTTCGTGATAATCCAATTAAATGCATTCGCTGGTCTTGGCAAGGTTCTAAGGTTTCTGGGTGATGAATTGCGAAATCCTGAACTAAATAGGTATATTTAAAGTGAAATGGATCCGTGCGTTAAGATGAGGTGAAAATGAGATGAAAAAAAGAGACAGAAGGAGGGTCAAAGGGCGAAACCTCGGAAATCTTCTGTGGTCGTTCAACATTGCCGCGCTGGATTCTGAGTATTCTAGCCAGACGAGTTGTACACATACAACTTGCTGCTTCAAAATAAAAAGGGTATGCTAAAGCACTAGCCGAGCTTTCAGTTCGTTCAAATTTACACAGGATCAGAGGGGAAGCTCCGAAGGGAGAGAAAGAAAGAGATGTGTATATAGTAGTAAAGAGGAGGTCAGTAGTAGTATATATAGGGTAGCTGAAATAATCCCATTTTTTCTTACAGTGGTTTATGTATTTATTTCATGCAGATAAAGTTTAGGACATCCTGTATATTCGCAGGATTATTCTTTGCAGAAGGTTCATGGCACTGAGAGCTTTTTGCTTTGCTTGAGTAACCACTCTTTTCACCTCCTCCGAATAAAATCATGATGTACAATTATAATGATATTGACGGATTTTTTTTCAACATTTGTTGGATAATTCATTAATGTAATTGGCCAAAAATTTCTTCAAAGAATTGCTGGATCAATGAGTTTCAAAACAATTTATCCCTCACAATTTTATTAGAAAACTCAGTGTCATCAAATTACAACAATTCTTTTATTGGCTATAAAAGTCGATTTTTTAAACTAAAAATATTGTGACAAGTTTTATGTGCCATAAATCTATCGACTTGAAGCATCTCAAAAAAAAATAGGAGGAGGACATCAGGATTATATTCGAGGAAAGAACCGGAAATAATAAATCCGACTACTATCAAAGAAAAAAGTGTGTAAATTTGCGTCTGGGATGATTTCGTGATATTTTAATATTATGGGTGAAGATGAATTAAGGGGGGAGAGTTGGAAGTTTAATTCGCGTTCGCGGAAAAAAGCTTTCGAGATTTGGTGCAGCGAGATCTGCAAAAAAAATGCATGTTAGTCTTGTTATACCATCCTTTTAATTCTTTATACTCTCTTCGAGGTCCATTCGTTTTTCAGCAGACTCGTTTGATTTTGAAGGGGCTGACTCTGTAAATACATTTCGCGGTGAAACGAATGAAACGAGTTCAAATGCAGACGAGAAGCAGGTACGAAATTCCTACTCTAATCAGCATTTATTAAATCGGAAGGGGGATTAAAAGGAACATTTGAATTTTAACAACTTGCACTTGACCGGATGGCGATGGCGAGAGCTGGATATTTGTGTCCAAAGTAGTTGATCTGTCACATCGTATGAAGAAGAATATTTTATTTCATAAAATTTCTTGTTCGATACCTTCAAATTTTTATAACGAACCTGCATTGGTTTGTGTATATGTTTATAAATTTGTAAAGAGAGCAATTATACCAGAAGTAGGTCAGTATATTATAATGAAGAGTAGAGTGCATGAGTTCTTGGTTCTTAGCATCAAAGTTTTTAAATTCAAAGGGTGTGATACTTGTGAAAATGAATGCCAGAGTCTGAATAACTAGAAATAGCAATTCTAGAATTAAAATTATTGAAGATTTAATCTTTCATGATTTTTTTTTCATTTTATAAATCCTATTTACCCTATTTAATTTAAGTAAATCCTATAAGGTACTGCATAATTTAGCTCTGAGCGTAGTGAAAATTATTCTTATCTTTATAGAATATAATATGATGCCATCAAGATCGCTTCATTATGAAACTCCATCATTAAATTTTTGCAGCTATCCTACGAAGTTTTTAACAAAGTGCCCATATTTCGAAAGTATCGTTATTGAAATGTAATTGAAATCTGTATTGTAGTTACAAAAGCCTGAAAATCTTTTAAGCTAAGATTTTCATAAAATTTTGTAAGCTTGAATATTTTTTTTAATTTGAGGAAATATTTATTTGTTTCAGTTGAAAGCGTTCTACGTCGACCTGTTAGTGCCGCTTGAGACTAATTTGGAGAAAGACACTAAAGTTGTTCAGGTGAGTGTTGTCAAGCCAGTAAAGTAGATTCAAAATTCTCATTGAGTCCTTTTCTCACAATGGTGTCAAATTTGTACAGAGCGAGCAGAAGAAGTTTCTCCAGCAACATAAGACAAGATCCGAGACTTATAGCAAGGCCGCTGCAACGATGAAGAAGCAGAGAAAGAAGTCAAGAGGTGCTAGCAAAAGTGGACTTGCCATGGACAAAGAGTTGAAGAACATGCAGATTCTTGAAGAGGAAAAGTCAAAGCTTGATGCCTTCTGTGAACAGAGCTTGAAGAATGTGAGTCGTTCGCTAAGCAGATTGTCTTATTTCATAAAATGTGTCGCTCAGAACACTAATTCTTCACTGAAAATAAAAATGTTTTCAATCATTTCCTTAGCTTCTTCAATTTCTTCGTCAATCACTATGTCTTTCTTCTTCAGTAATTACATTTTTATTAATCTTTCGAAAGATATGATAATCACCTGTTTTGATTTGGTTCATTAAAAATATTGAATTACATTTGTGGTAAAATGTGAAGAGTAAACAAATAGTCTAATTCGATGTAACTTCTAGGCGATGACCCAAGAGAGAAGAAGATACGGCTTCGTTCTGGAGCGACAATGCTCCTTGGCAAAGCACTACGCAAGTTTTCATGAAGTGGCTTTGGCTGCTCTTCATCCTTCTGTCGATGAGTGGCGTGAAGTGGCAGCCACAAGAGAGTACCTGCCACAGTCTGTTGAGGATATGTTCGCTTCAAGATTAAGGGTAAGCGTGGATGTTGAAATATTTATTCGATCTTTGCTTACCTATTCAGAACTTATAGCTTCTTTCTAAAAATAATCTCTCTCCTGCCAAGAAAGAAAAAACTTCCTGTATTCGACCACAAGTTTGATAAAAAGTGATGATTCAATCAACTTTTTCAAACTAAAGCTCTTAATAATTTCTGCAAAATCAATTTCAGTTCAATAAGTCAATTGTTGTGAATTGTCAAGAAGAATTTCACTTTGAAATTGTTTGTAATATTTCAGCAAGTTTCCTTCTGGCCAGATGATGAAGAAAATGGAGGTTCTGAATTGACAATGAATTCTCAGTTGAGAAAGACAAGGAGCATGGACAGTTCCTGTTTGGAACTTCGATTGGGACAAACAACTGGAAACTCAACTTTAATGCATCAAAGTGGAGCACCGCATTTACCACCAGCTTTGTCTAGGGCACGATCTGAAGCGAATCTTCACGCGTCGTCTCTATCACTTGGACCAGGTTCGAAAAATGAATACAAATTGTGATTAATCAAGGGTTTCATTGACTTCGAGGATCTGTAATTGTTATTGTCCTTATCTCACTTTTTCAAATTCAAACCTACATCAGTTTGAATACTAATCTCACTTTTTACGATTGTTATATACGATTAGCAGAAATATGAATATGCATGTGATAGGAATGAATTACGAGTTGTGTTTCCAATGACAGGTAGATGAGCTAAATATAACGAAGCACTGGACCGATCGAATGCAGAAGTGCTCGCGAAACAGTTGAAGAGCAACGGGCTCGGATATCTAGTATCGTTCGCGTTGTTTGTTCTGCTGCCACTACTCTATACTAGAATTTCCAATTTCTCTACTTCATTCGCCAGCTATTGCAATTTAATCACTGGCACTTATTGCTATACTGATTGGAATCTTTGAAAGTCAAGTGCTTCAAATTGAGGTCGTGTTTCATCATTTCAAAAAGATTAATATTTTTTTTTCTCTCACCAAAGATTATTTTCCTTTATGAATTTCGATGCTGGTTTAAATGCTGAAATTGAAAAAGAAAAAATGTGGACTATGGTCAGATTGGTTAGTTGTCAACTTTTCAAGAAATTATGAGATAAGGTACACATTTATGTTTACAAAATAAACTGAGAGGATTAATCATTGTTATCATAAGGTCGTAGACGCAACATGATTCAGTTTGTAGGAACTGTTTGTTTTAAACTTGAAAAGGGCATCGAGGTGAATCCGACCATTTACAAGGCTTCTGTTTCCACAGAGGTTCCGGAAACACCTCCACGACCGAGATCCATGGCTCCGGCTTCCCGCAACAGTGGTGGGGTTATGAGTACAGGAGTAGTAGCTGGAGGATGGGGTGATGCTTCTCTAGCCAGGGCACTCTTCGCCTATCTCAGCTCTGGAGAAAATCAACTCAGCTTTTTAGAAGGAGATCTCATCTCCCTGATGGGTAACTTTTTAGTCTCTTCTCCTTTTTCCCTCTATTACACAATTCTTAGCTATTAAAACAATTATTCTTAGCTCCTTCTGAGTTTAAGTCTCTTTATAGTACCCTTGTAATTGGATTCATTTGACTAATTTCTCATTAAAATCTGAATTATATTCTCCTACTTTATGAATATTCGAAAAAACCATTTCTTTCTTATATTTATAGACTACGTGATTTTTACTTTTTCCTTAGGCGATAGACAGAAAGGTTGGCAGTTTGGAGAGAATCTTCGCACCCAGAGTTCGGGATGGTTTCCTCTGGCTTACACCGAAGTCATGATCGACGAAAGTTTAGGGTGAGTCATAAAGTTGGTACCAGTTTCGAACGTTAGTTCTGATTCGTGAAACTGAATTAGATTTTTTATAGGTTTTAGATATAAGTATTGGATTAGAAAAAATTTTCTTTTGAGTTGGGTTTCTTGGGCGAATATAAAATAAAAAATGATATTTTTCTGTAAGCCAAATCAACGTAAATTTTCTATCTCATACAAAATGTTCTTTTCTAAATAATTTTGAGAGCCCTCTCGGTTGAGCACTATCGATTGTACATTTCCACTGCCCGCAGATTGCAATAGACTCTTAAACCTGTACCATCTTGGTCCTGAAATAAACGTCAGTGCGTGAGGTCGTTGCATTCGATGTAATCTAGAGTAGTGATCGAAACGATCTCCTTTAATGTGCAAATTCCCATAAATATTCCGAAGGTTTAGTGATTCACAGTCTACTACTGGTATTTCCACTTTATGGCCTATGAAATTTCACTTTACTTAAATACGAGATAATTGAAGACAATAAAAATAAAATACTAGGCATTTCAAAGTGTATTCTAAAAATGTCGTGTTCTTTATTTTACTAGATCACCAAATCACAGCTCGAATAATGGAAGAACTCCAGAACCCAGAGTAGTACCACCATGTAAACCGCCACCCTCTCGCCCACCAATGCCAAATAATGATGATTTGTCTTCTGTTCATGGAACTAACAGCAATGGCAACGGAACTCCGACCAACGTGCCAAAAAGCAATAGCTCTCATAATATTGCGACTCCATCAGCTCGGCAGCAAAAATCAGTAAGATTATTACTTATTTTTAATCCTCGTAGAAGAAGATTTCTTGTTTTATTAAAAAATATAGCTTCCTGTTGAATTTTAAATATCAGAAGATGTAAGTGCATCACTTCTTTTTCTAGTGTATTTTCTTTTTCCGTCTGTATTTCGGATTGAAATCCAGAATATTATCGTAAATGTCCAAAAGACTAAAATGCCCTTTTCCCTATAGATCCGTCCATCCGGTACTTTACCGACAGTTTTAGCTGGAGGCCGTAGAGTGCAGCCCCCAGTTCCTCCAGTTCCACCTCCTCAAGCCGTTACTTCACTCCACAGTAGTAACGATAGTGGATTTTCCAACGAGCCTCCGGTTCAGCCGGATATCGACTACAGTGATGACGAGGCCATGAGGTGAGCTATAACATTTTTCTATCGCGAGCACTCGTGTAGTGTTCGAAATTTTAATTTCAAACTCCAGTTTACTTACCAATATTTCTCGCCAAATTATCCAAGTAGAACGCTTCACCTTATAATCTAACGGAACGATTAGCATGATGCTTTGTACAATATTGCTAAGTTGCCCCAGGCCCAGTTCGTATTTCAGTTCTGAGTTCAAAGAGTCCTTTGATTTTTCATTACGCAAATTAATTTCTTAATAAAATTGTAACTGTTGGTAAACTATTTGTATCTGAAATATTTCATTTGCTAATACTTTTCTACAAAGGGTACATAACAATGATTATAGAAATGATGTATCTCTAGTTCTTCTCTATGAAAAGATTGAATCTAATTTTATCGATTTAAACTCTTTTGCATCAAAGGATCTCTCGTTCTCGACTTCAGAGAAGAATGGGCTTATTTTTAGATTACGTTCTTTTTTTCTCATTCTTGTAGATTCCGCATGCGTTACTGCGATCGATGGAATTAAACGCGACGGTGGTGGCCCCTTCCCTCTTATCCTCAGCCTTCCATCCCTAACTTGTTTTGGGCTCCCAAAAACCAAACCCTACCTGACTGATCCGGTCATCCCCGTCCTAACTTGGCACGTAGGAGATCCGTATCTACTGGTTCTTGGTCTCTTGGCACTGCAGTCTTCCGTTTTGTTCTTTTTTTTCTTTTCTTTTCTCTTCGTTCACAAACCCGACCCCAAAACAGACTGCGACGCAGAAAGCCGCGAGAAGCTGACCGACCCAAGAAGCAACAACAGCAACAGCCTCAGAGGGACGAAAAGATGCCAAGCAGCCAAAAGGACTGGGAGAATGATTCCTGGAAGTCTATCCCAAGGGACGAGAAGAGCTGGCATCTTTACAGGGCCGCGATGGACATTTGGGCCAACTCGAACGTCCAGGATAGCGAAAAAACAGAACCTGGAAGATATGCTTCTGGAAAAAGCAGACGACACGAGACAGATGACCGCGAGTTCGACAACAGGGAAAACGGATCACCGAAGAAGGAGAAGACAGAGAAATTACAGAAACCAGAAATGGAAAATTGCCGTCCAAATCCAAACAGCAGGAGCAAATTTTCCAGAGAGGGGAAGATGAGGAGTTTTAACAGTCGGCACGAGGAGAGAGAATCGTCTAAAGTTGAAAGCGAGGACGAGGTGGAAATTGAGGAAGAAGAGACGTACGGAAATATGGAGTACTCTGTAAAGTACGAGAACAAAAAGTACTACGGAGAAAACAGCGAGGATCAGACTTCTCGTCGAGGATATCGTTCAGAGAGAGAGGAGCCAAAATACAACAACGAGAAGAGTTCTATCAGCTCAGCGTCTTCTAATTCTGACGATGAAAGTACTATTACAATTCCAGAAACGGGCCGAAAAGTGGAACACATTGCTCAAAAATTAGAGCAGACGGCGCAGAAGTATGCAAGAGAACATAGTCCTCCAAAGTTCATTGAAAGAAGAAGTGATTATAAAAACCAAGAACGCAGGGATGAGAAACATGAACAACATCAGAAACAACAACAACAACATCATCCGAAACAGCAGAATAATTACGAAAACTTGAACGATAGAGAAAGAAAACATCAAACTCAGAGATATGAGAGGGACTACTTTGAGAAATCTGCTACTTTGGGTTATGAGAGGGAGAGAAACTTTGAAAAAAGTCCTGATAAGAATCGAAATGTTGAGCGGATATCAAGTCGTCGATTTGAAAGACCGAGACCACCTTCTGTAGAAGCTCCCGAGAGACCATCTGATGAACGGAATTTTCGGGAACGCCGGTACTCAGAGAAAGAAGAAATTTATGGAGAGACCGGCAGATATATCCGTGATGTCCCCATTGATAAAGACCGTGGTTATGAATCCAACTTCGAGACAAAGTTGGAAAGGAACAAAATAATTGAACGTCAGGCATTTCGAGATTCACATAGCCCCTCAAGGCCTGAGAAAAATACTTTGGAGAGGAACGACACGAACAATAATACTTTAAAGAATGAGAGGAAACCTCTTCTTCCGAGGCAGAGCACAGCTATGGGACATTTGATTCAAACTGGTAGGATCTTCGATGCGGACGCGAAAAGTCCCAAGCTTGTGAAGAGAACAAAGTCCTTTTGGAGATTCAGACGCGACTCGGAGGTTCTCGAGGGCATGGCGCTCTGGCAACATAGGTCTTTAGTGGACATACCTCAAATGATAAAAAAGGAGGTGAAGGATGAGAAAAATCAGACCAATGAGTCATCTAGGAAGTCCAGCTACGAAGGAAGTCCACCAACCCATCGTAGCTTAGAAAAGAAGAACAGTGATTCTACAATCACCAACGAGAGATGTATCAGTGAACCTAAACCTGCTGAACGAATGCATGTTCCTGAGAAAACTGATTATTTTGAAGACCTTCCGACACCTGCTGAAAGACCGAAAGTTGTAGAAAGATCTGAATATCGTCAGAGACAAGAAGAAAGGTCTTACTTTGTTGGTAATGTATCTCGGAAGGCTATTCTTGAGAATGAAAGGAAACGTAGCTTGGAAGCTAAAAGACATTTAATTGTTACTGAATTGAAGGAAAATAACGAAGCTAAAAGAAACGAGCGAAGAAAGAAGACTTATGGGGATGATGATGATGGACTCATACAGAATTTTACTGAGACAGAAGCTTCAGATGAAGAGTCAACTTACAGCTGTATTGTTGTTAAAGACCAGGTTACGGAGAAAACCCTACTGCCAAGGACCAAACTGAGGAGAGACAGTGATCGAGAGAGGGGCAGGGACAGAGACAGAGAGAGAGAGAAAAATACTTGTGGGCCATGGTACGATTTGTGGGGAGTGGATCCTTCGGTGAACAAGAAGAAGAAGAAGAAGTAAACACTGGACTTTGGAACTCCTTTATTTAAGTTTTTATGTTTCTTGCAATTTATTTTTTGACTCTTTGACGTTTTATGTTTAGCTTTAGTTTTTTTTTTGTTCACAATCAGCGGAGGAAATACAATTGCAGCTACTGGAAGTAGTTATCGGTTTGCACTCGTGCTTAAGAAAAGTAAAAATATTGAAAGATGTAGAACTTTTTCCTTTGGATAATTTATAAGAATTATAGAATTATTCTGCCAGGAATTAAACTAAATTCCCGTTGTTGGAAAATGTTTTGATAAACAATGTTTCTTATTCTTAAGCAGAGTGGCAAGATCGTGGTGCTATTTGATTTAGCTCTTATTTTTTTTATGGCGAGTTGCTACTGCTGCCAGAAAGTCTTAATGTTACATTTTGATAGAATGCTTCTTCCGCAGATTGCTTTAAATTGTTCTCGTTTTTATAAGCTTAAATATAATAGTCTCGATTGCTTGTTGCGTGGAAAAATACGATATTGTTTTCCATATTATTCTCCCAAAAATTTCTGTTTAGTCTAGACGTGAGAAGTTTTACGACAGTAACGAACTTAGGGTTTGCTAAAGTAAATTGTGCTTATGGTTCTGGGACAACATGGAATGAAAGTACACATGCGTCCCAGGATACTGGCTCTGTTTACTACTGCCTCTGTTTACTCGTTTCGTTCCTTGGTTGTGTTCAACCATTCTTTTTCGTTTTCGTTTTCGTTTTGTTGGATCCGCTCGTCTCTTCCGGCGTTGTAACAGTCGGGCACGTGTTTCTTTTTCTTCGACTTTTCTTTTCGAGTGTAACGCACCTCGGGCCATACTCATTTACTAACCTGGGTTTCTTTCAGGAACAACGCGTTTTCGACAGTCAAGCTGAGAAAAACCAAGACCAACGATCGCTCGGCACCTGCTATATCTTGAAACAAGTCTCTCATCTAGAAATATCTTTTCAGACTAACCGATAACACCAATCCTCTTTACCTACTCATCTCTAGAGAGAGACACTTGAGAACTACATTAAATTTTTCCCTCTACTGATTGAAACCGAAAGCGGATCAAGTTTTTTTTTAGAAAATATTGAAAATGTGATCATAAAAATAATTTAGCATTGCGTGTTCTATTATATTTAGAACCTTGCGATTTGACTGAAATGAGTATTTGTAATTAATTAAGACACATTTCAAACTTTAGAATCAAAAGGGTTGGACGAATTATGTCAAAGCACAGCTTATGGAATAAAATCGAAATCCGTTTACATACGAACTTTGTAAACCGTTTCGTAAGGACCAACATCGCGAACAACGCTTAACACTAGTTTCGAAACTAGGATCGAGTGAATTTCTCTAATTTAAAAAACAAGCTTCCACAAACACGAATCGTAGTCGGAAAATATCGTAATTTTTTTTTTCCAAGCACATTCTCGATCCGTCCAAGGAATCGCTATTTCAGGGAATCATCCAGTCCTGGTTTACAAGTAGTGCAGCCAATCCGTCAGTTAGATTGTGGCACGTCTCGGCACGTGTCGAGCAAAGTCACCTCTTGCTAGAGAGTTTTGAGTTGACCACCCATTCTCAGACCCTAACAAAATGAAACTTTCATCTTGAAGTAGTAAAACGTCCTTACGCTCATAGACTAGGTCCCCTCGCAAGGGGCTCGTAAAATTTCAACTCTTTTTCAGTCTTGTATGTACCTTCTCGCGAACTACGTCCATAGCTTCTTCTTCTTCTTCGAAGATCCTTTGGTCGTTTCTACGACCAAAGTATCTTCTCGTCCTGCGAGAATGCACTTCGACCAAAAGCTACTATCACTATCCAGACAACCATAAACCGTAACTGCAACTCGTGGGGAAAGTTGCGTTTGGCGGGATCATTTTCTCAACGTGCTTTCCTTCACGCGTCGACCTTCGTGTTTCGTTTTCCCCTGAGAGGTGACCTTCGATACTGCCGGAGAGCCTGAAGATTTCAATTTGAGAAAATTGAATTTGTCGGCAGAATCTTCCACCCAAGAGACTATTTTATTTAGACTCAATAGTTGAATTCGGTCTCTAAATCCTCAGTAGTCAAGTTTGACTCATTTTTATCCAAATGAGACTAATTAACGCTAAAATTGGACGAATTTAAAATGTCGATTCCTTGACTTACTTGACTAAATAACCTTGGGTGTCGATTCTCAAAGAACTTTGGATTTTTCGGAGAAGACTTCCCGATTTTTAATAAGAATGCAAAATCTTTTTATCAGAAAAAATATTGTTTAGCTAGAGCTAAACTCAAGTCCTAGAATCTGTTTTATGAGATATAAAATGGATAACTGGTTGACTAAGATAGATTTAGATTAAATTATGACAGTTAAATCAAACAAAGGATGACTCTTCGTTTACGTGGGAATATTTCCTAACGAAAATGGGATTAGCTTTGACAATGTTCATGACAAGTTTTTGATTTGGTTTTTGTATTCGTAGTTCGGTTGGATTACGGTAAGGGAAAGGCTTTTGCATTCGCATTCAAATCTCCCCTCGACTAGCCATTGAACGCTTCGCCGACATGTTTGTTTACAAACCAGACAGGAGAGAATAATAATCGGGGCTGTTTAAATCCGAAAAATCCCTGGTTCGTCATTCGCTTCCCTTTTGTGTGATTCGCCAATGCCAAGCGGCGCAATTTGTCAGCGAAACTGCCGTATTTATCAGGTATCGATTATAAAGCATAAAATATTTTTCCAATCACTGTTCGCACTTGTAAAATAATACTCATGACTGATGTCGATTGGATTTTTTTAAATTGAAATCTCGAACCGAATTAGCAAAGGAAAAAAAAAATATTTATTGATAATTGCAGAACAACTTTTGAAAGTCTTTTTTCTCTGCTATAGAAAGTTGTAGGTGACAAATTGAGCGCGAGAAAAAGAAACAAATCGTAGCAGCAAATTGTAAGTCTTCTTCCACGTTTATATCAAATATTCGAAGCGCGCAAGAAAGAAAGAATTCGATACTGTGTATAGTTTCGTTAAGAGAAGTTGGTAAAGCAGCGCCACAACTAGACTTTTAGTCGCCAGTGGCGAACTTTGGTTTTCCCTCTTTCCACTTTTCACATCGATTCCAAGCAATATCGAAAAGAAAAACTTTTATAGCGCAAAAAAGAGGCTTTAAGCGAAAGTAGCAAAATTTACTGGATAAAATCTTTGCTTGTGCAAACGTACTGAAATCGTACGCAACTGTTTGAAATAGAGATTTATGTTAAGTTGAAAAGTCTTGTGACCCTTTTTTTATTTATTTATTGTTTTTTTTTGTATTTTTGTTGAATTTAAATATATAGATTAAGGTGGAGGAAAACCATGCTCGTCATTTCAGAAGCGGTAAAAAGTCCGACGTTTTGTAAAACTGCTTTAGGTAACCTTATACATATACCGATTTCAAGAAAAATGTTAATATATACATATTATATTATATATTATATTATGTTATAATAAAGGTGGATCGAAAGTTGAACCTGAGCGGTCGAGACACGCTTTTTTCTTACTCCCTGTTTAATTATGGGACTTGGGTAGGCTAGGCAGAAAACTAAGAAATTGTTGTAATAAGAATCATGTATACATGCATATAAGTTATATATTATTGTTATTATTATATTAACATTTTTGTGCAATTCTCTGTCTTTTAATTCCTTCTTCATACCAACATTCCAATTCTTTTTTCATTAGAAAATGTTATATTTATTTTATTATTGATAAATTGTGGCTTATTTCATCAAATTTCAACGAATTATAATCTCATCATGTCTATGTTTACTTATGCTAGGTTCAAAATTGTTTTGTTAGTTTAAAAAAATATGTTAATCTTTTCATAGATATTTCTGCGTTTAGTAAAATCTAAAAATTAAAATTTTGAATTAATTACCTTCTTCTTCGGTTTCTAAATTGAAAATCTTGTAAGATGCTTGAGTTAGAATTTGTAAGTTTATATTTATTTAGACGTACAACGATACAAGATAACTGAGGTAAGTGCTGGTTTACAGTTTAATTAAAAATACGGTGTCGCAAAAAAAAAAAATTATGGATTATAAAGTAAATAAAGTAGAAAACCACTCTCGTATGTACTTTGAATATTACTAATTCCATATTTGCGATTCTGTACATGACATTAAAGTTCCTTTGACATTGGTGCTTTTTCCTCGAGAGACATGCATTTTAATTTAAATTATTTCTGCACGAAAGAGCAAACGTGTTTCATAGTTATTTTAGAGTTTCATGAAGCATGCGATGTAAGTCCTTCCAAAAGAATAAAAAAAAATATGAACTGAATCCAAGTAAATTACACTATCAGATTTATTTTTCAAAAAAATTCTGACTTTATACCACTTTTCAAAGAAGGTTTAGTTTAAAGATAAATTATTTTTATTAAATAGAATGAAATAAATAATATTCAATTAAAGTTAATGGTGAATGTCCTTTCATGCAATCTAAATCAGTTATTGGACTTAGGGGTTCCTATTTGAACTGAATGTTATAGTCAAACTTTATTTGGTCTTCCCCTCTGTATTTGATTTGCTTTGAACTGATGCATTCTGCACTGAGAGTGAATTTTGGCTTATGCGGAATGTACCAAAGCCAACTGTATTTGTAAAGCGGTTAATTATCATACTCGCGTATCTCTACGGTTATCACATTTACCCCCGAACCAGAAAAACCGATTCCATACAAATTGTTACTGTCGACCTCTTTTTATGCTTAAGAATCTCTGTTTCCAAGGAAAATGCGGGTAATTATGCATAATAATGAAGACTATGAAGTTCCAGTCATTTCACTCGACTTTCAAAGACCACTCATTCCACAAAAAAAATAAATAAATTAGAGACAAAAGTCCACTCGTTTTTGTCAAAATGTTATACATTACATTTAAGTAGAACAATTTATCAATGGAAATTGTTGAAGTTATCAGATTCGACCATTGAATTTTTAATTTTAATTCCTTCTATCTTCATACCTGGTGTTCTAAGTCAACCCTAAGGATTTAGGTGCGAAAAACCTTGTGTGTGGGTAGGTAGGCCGATTAATATTTCAGGATATTACTCGTGCGCAGATTACTCGAGGGGGTTGCGTTGGTAGGCACTGGTGCCTCGAGTGCCAATTGTCGATAAAGCTGAATTACCGCCGTTAATAATCAAACGATCTCTTTCTATTTCTCCATTGCCTTCCCTCTTTCTCTAATACTTTTCCATGTACGAAGAGTTTCGAGAATCGTGATCGAAACTGACTACTATACTGCGGTGAGCCAGCGCAAGTACAACGCACTTCATTAGTTTAATTAATTTTCGTCGAAGCACTTCTTTTGCGACCGATACGTTCTTTCCATTACGATATTGAATTTTAATTCCAACTTTCAATGTCTGCAATCCAGTCTCAATTTCAAAGCTATAATATATATTGATAAAAATATCTTAGATTCAAGCTTATTAAACTTGGTTTTAAAAAATTATAAGTATATTAAAACTTAAAATCATTTACAAAATTAAAGTAGGACTTAGAAGGAATATTTTACTCATAATGCTAAATTCATTTTCTTTTTTTCTATTGTAATGGCTTTTTTCAGAGTAAAGTACCAGCTATTATTTCTGCAATCTCTACTTTCTTGAATTTTTTTTTCACATTCGTCATTTCGTATGTAACTGCCATTATTTTCTAGGTGTCAACTGTCTCGCATTCCCATTTGCTCTTGGAGTCCAACAAAAAAGGCATCCTCTTGATTCGCGAGTTAACGATGCTCGTATACCGCGCTGCATCGCACGACAGGACTTTATAGTCTTTTTTTATGAGCAATGGCAATGTATTAGTGCCACGCTTGTGGTTTTGTCACGAACAGAAGGTATACACAGAGAATGAAGATAGGTTAAAATTCTTTCCTGAAATAGGATGAGTTCACCACCGTTAACACCATTTCCCCTAAACGACCACTTCATTTTTTATCCACTCTCAGCAAAATTCAATTTATTTCTAAATTTTCAAATTTTTATAATAAACTCTATGTTTTCCTCTTTCCTATCAAAAATTGTGTCGTAGCGGGCGAACAGCCAGAACACCCTTGTAAAATCGATATTGTTGGTACTTATTTCATTGTTACGTATGTTATGTGAATAAAATGGAACATGTGCATTGTGCAATGTGCATATACAATGTTTCGCGTCCAGAAAAGATTACGACAAACTGTTTCGTCGAAACTGTACCTCTTATATAAATATTTATAGGGGCATCTCACCCCAAACTCCCTATCTTTTTCTCGTTCCACGAGTAACACAGATCGCATTGTAATGTTCTACTTTCGACCTCGAAGAGAACGTTTCCGGAATAACCAAGACAGCCTGGCATCAGAATGCCGGTACATCGGAAACATCCAAGCCGGACGAGCAGTTTGATGTTCCAAGATTTCACACCCGGATTTCACCCGGTATTACTTCCTTCTCTGCCTATCAACGCCAGGATGATGAGACTGACTCCCAAGAGAATATCGCATCATATCATTATTATTTAGACTCAGCTTTATATACAAAGTTTCCAGTTATAATTTAAATTTCTCATCAGTTTAAAACAAATATAGAAAAGAACATTTTCACAACTTTTTCCTATTTTCCCATCTTCTACTAATCCTTTCAATCCTATAGATCATTATCGTTTGATATTACATAGTTAACAGACATTAGACACAAGTCCTCATTTTAGGGCTTGTGTGAGTTATCCTATACAGGATTTTTTACTTTGTCCAGGTTTGTGTCCGGATATTTCAAATCATAAATTTTTATATTTTAATTAATTCTTCGCAAACAAACTTCAACAACTTAAAAAAATGTTCAACTCAATAAAAACTGTTTGAAAATTCTCTTTTTTATTTAATCCTTTGTATTTTACTATGCCCTACTTTTTCCTGTTTCCCAACTATTATGTCCTACTTTGTCCTCTTTTTCAATCTTTTCTGTCTTCCTAATTTCAAAGCTATATTTGCAAATACCCCAGCAAAAAACATTATTGATATGGATTGGGATAAATTTACATTTTGATTAATATCAATCCCGTTTTATGATGCGTTCAAACGTACTCATTGGGGCAAAATTAAATAGCGTTAATATATATAAAATACATTGATGACGCCGCATCGAGCAGAATCGATGTGAATTTAGCGCTGAGAGTTTCGCATTGCGTGCCAATTCGTGCGAATAGGTCGAACGTGTAAAAAATGAAAAGAAATTGAAAAGAATTGAGGCAACTTAAAAGGTATACTGGTGTCCAATTCGTGTCACATTGGTTCAATGCGTCATTGTCACAAAGCGGGATTCTCGGGGTGCCTTAGTCTTTTTCTATTCAATATCAGCTAGTATTTTTGAACGAGGGCGATAATTCGAGACCCATTGATTCAATAGAATTTTTTTCTCAGCGTATAATCAAATGATCAAGTCTATAAAACTTTCAAAGTTGTAATAGAATAGCGAAACAAAGCCAAATTAAATTCCAGAAAGGGATACTTCCAAATAAAAGAATTTAACAAATAAAAAACGGATCGACATGATGTCAAAGGCACGCATTCCACTTCAAAATGGCAATTTCGACACGTTCGATGTTGGGCATGTAGAGTGAGTTAATTAAAAAATGTCTCAGTACTCGGATGTAGTCAACGTCAACGCGAAATTCATATCGAAAACGAGACCCACGATTACTGAAAGTTAAATAAACATAATAAAAATATGAGTAAGATTCAATTGAGGATTACGTTGAGATTCATTTTTTTTCCTTTGGATTCTTGAACTCTTTGAAAAGACCAAAAAAATGTTAGTAACTTATATTATTTAGGAATATTTGTCATGTTATGCCGAATTATGGTGGTATCACGTGGTTTTATTCAGTTATAAATATGTAGTACTTTTGAGTATGCTACCTTAAGAGAACTAATACTAGCGGCGTTGCGCTCATCCCTATATACTATACTCTACCTGGTAGGCGTGTCTAAATTAGCAGTACATAACAGTCATGTGGAAATTAAATTTCTCATATTCACAGTGAAAATAATTTCAAGATCTAATTTGGTCTTGAACGTCTTGAAGGAAAAAATATTCTGTTTGGTGGTGCCATCTATACCATCCTTTAAATTTCAGAACCTTCTGAACCTACTACTCATCTCTGCTACTACTAGTCTCTCTTCTGCATTTTCTACAGATCTCGAGGGATGTGATTCAGTTGTCGGCAAAGTAGATTTCCATAAGCAACTACTGATAATACTATCACCATTTGATGATAAATTTTCTTTACGATAAGTTATCTTTTGCCAACTATAAAGCAATAGTAATTAACAACAAAAGATTAATAATATTTTACCGTTTGTTATTGATTATTAGTTACAGGAATACAAAAAATTTTACTATTTGTATTCGTTATTTTACTATGCCTTCAATATTTACTTAGAAATTTTCATAAAAATTTTCTTACAAGATTTTATTTATCAAGTTTTTCATAGAATTTGATGATTATAAAATTTTTTTTAAAATTCTTTTATTTTGCTCCAGGCATTGCTGTATATATGTACTTGCATTCAAAGTTGAAGCACTACTGAGTTTCTGACACTAGAACCTCGACTAGTCACGAAATTGTGCTCTCATTCTCACAAGTGCGTCACACGAGAGAGTGCACTTGGAAAACCTTTAGAAACCATAATTTTCATTTTCTATTATTTGCCATAAATAAGAATTTCGTGTTAATAAATAAAAATAAATATTCATAACATTTAAATCAAAGAAACTGTCAGTTATTAATTCAAGATTTAAGTATTTCAAATACATTTTTTTTCGATTTGACGAAACAAGTGTTTCAAATTAAATGAAATAAAATACGATATTTTTCAAAACGTTTTTAAATTAACATTTTCAACACGCATGTGTTCTAAAATGGCTAATTTAAAATCTTGCAGTATTTGAAATCAGCCATCTATACTACTTTCCAGTGATATAACGCACTAGATACGCCAGCCAAACATGTCTGGCCAAAATTGGTTTATCTACTTAACCACGCACTCTCTTCATTCTCCTCACGTTCTTATGTAGATTATGCTGAAGAGATAAACGATCGTATTATCATCGACACTATTCTAGAAAAGTTACTTTCTGAAGCATCTCACAGTCTGAATTGAAAAAATGTTCGCTTACCCCTATAAATAAATTTCTCTTTAGTTTATAAATCCTTAAATCGATATTTAAAAATATCTTACGAATCATTTGATTTAATACATATATTAAGATTTATAATATAAAAATAATCAGTTCTTGAAAAATGTATTTTTGAAACCAATAGTTTCATTCATTGAAAATGCACTTGTATTACATGTTGAAAATAGATAAAAACGATAAAGGCTTGGAATTAATGCTGTAATTTGCAACTTAAAAGAAATTGTTAGCCATTGCGCAGTACTCAAGATTTATAAGAGCATTGGAACAAAGAAGATTAAGAGCTTAGTCGCCGTGTGGAAGTCGTTTCAATTAATCCTCATTTAAAAGTTCATTAAACGACCGTTGAAGATAAAAACGGGAAATCATTTCGATAATCTGAATTTTCCTAGTAATGGCTGTATTCAAATTTGCCATATATTTTTACAATTTCACAAGATAAAGTATTAGATTTCTTTAAAATTGTACTCGGAGAGTGCTGCTCTAGAATTTTGAAATTAATTAAATCATACCTTTTATTAAATCTAAGAATGCTAACAGATGAATATAACAGTTCTATTCTAAATTAACTTCTTTAGGAGATGGGATTTTAGGAATATAAGTAACTTTTTCTCCATTGTCGAGCTTATTATTTATTAGTAAAAAATATAATAATCATCATTACAATTGTAATTACAAGGTAATGGATACCAGTATACAATATCTATTCGATGTAGCTGCATTTAATATTGCGGCGGATGTATATGTGTACAATTACCTTGTATGTTTTTTATGTTTGTATGTATTTTATATATGCTGCTAACGGTTTCACTACATCTAAATAAACGCTATCTATTTACAAACCGTGGTACAAACAAGAGTCTTTTTTTATCACACTCGAGACATCTTGTACCGAACTCTGATTTTTTTGTTTTCATTTTATCTCAACAAATGTCTCAAGATACAAATTATAAACAATGGAATTACTTATAATGATTTTTTTATTATTTTCAACATTATTTTTCTTTCTAGGTTTTAAATCTTATATATCTCATATTTCATACATCAACACTCACTTATACTTTCAGAAAATTGATCAATTCCATTTAAATTCTTTGGTTAAATTATGTTCATATTAAATAAAAATCAATCAATTTTCCCAAAAGTAATTTTTCGCTCTCTTGTCACAAACACATTTCAATATCAGAACAGAATAATATTGTATTTCTAAGCAATAATACGTACATGCCCTAAATTTTTTCGTGATTTTATTATGTACAAAGTTTTTTATTTTTTTCAGTCGATAAGATTACACCAAGGCTTTTTCGAGCCTAAAATATTAATCCACGTTGACAAAGAACTTACATATACGCTTTCCCCTTTTTTCTATTTTGTGCGCATCCTCTCTTATAGAACATCAGTCCACGCTACTATTGGCGTAGCTGTTGCATATACATTCTTTCTATCTACCTCTCATTTTAATGAAACTCTACTGCTTTCCAGACTCGAATTACTATATAGTCGGGGAACTGGTTACCCGGAAATACATATTCATAATGCAAATCTTGCTACATACAAAATTCGACTACTTTGTCCTCTTGTTACTTTGTCGCTCATATTTTGTGCTTTCCGCGATAATCTAGCACGTCATTAGTTTGATAACATCCCTCTCTCATTCTATCAAATAATTTTCATAATTACTTTTTTCTAGGTATTACTTTCTTTCATCTTTACAGACTATTCTAAATTCCGCTTAGCTTCTTATAGAATGAGAGAGGAATGTTATTAAACTAATGACGTGATAGATTATCGAGGAGAATGAAGTCTAATGCCTTAGAAAGTACATAGCTTCTGTAATAAATTTTTGTATGTTAAAAGGAATCCTATTTTTTGGTAAACGAAAATTCCCTTGAAGATTTTTTAATAAAGCAGGAATCCTCTTCTGAGAAATAAATAATACTGATTATAAAAATAGCAGGAGTGCACCATTCTGCAATTTACAATTAGCTGATTTATCGAATATCTTCCCTGTGGAATTTCATTACACCTGCCATTCCAATCTCGAGGAAAGGCATCTCCTAACTAATATCCGGTTTTCTATCTCAGTGTCGTAATGTAGCTTGGTATGTTCAAAATCGCGCATGCCATCCATAATTTTGTAGCAGCTGCTCCGTCCTCTTGAATTAGTTTGAACACCTGTTCACATTGTTTAATGTATCAAACTATAAAAAGCAAAATATTTCCTAAAATTCAGTTTAATTTCGACTTATTAAAAACCCCTTCTAAGTTATTGAAGACTAATGAATGTTTTTATTTTTATATACTTCTTTTAGCACCACAAAGTATTTTTAATATTCGATTTATTAACTTCCCAAGGACCAATTTAATTCATCTCCTTATTTTCTAACAAGGAGGTAGAAGCCCCTTATTAATTAGAGAAGCTTTCTGAAAAGGATAAGTTTTGAAGATGCTATGTCTTTGGCATGAAGATGACGGCATGCCAGAGGATTTTGATTTTTGTTTTATCTTTTCTTCAGTTTTATCAAAAGGATCCAAGCTTCCAGATAACCTTTGTCCCACGTTTTATCGAAGATCTTTTTCCCTTCTACCTTTTCTGATGTCACCGTACTGTTTCTTTTGTCGGTACCAGGAAGGTGAAAGACTTCAAACCGCTTTGTGGTTCACATTGGATCGTTCGATTCCTTAAAGCATCATGTAGTGACGAACCCATTAAAGCATCGAGTTTAAATAAATAAAAAAACGAACGACCTTAAAAATTCATCAATCTACGTTAAATAAGGAAAAGAGCTGTCAATATTTATTTTTTCTTTTTCTGTTCCATATTCTTGCCTAAACGGACCATAAATATAGTTCAAATACCATTGGAAATAGATTAAGGACGATTAAAGAGAATAACGGAAATACCGTATTTCTGTTCTAGAATTTTAAATTCCCAGAGAGCGAAAAATCAAGTTTAAAAGAATTAAGCGAATTTGCTGAAATAAATTCTCATTTTTGGCTTAAATTATGAAAAAGTGTAATATTTTCGTGTGCAGGAAGAAATTTAAAATAGTGCTCCTGGGTTTATGAGTTGAATATCTGGTATACTCGTTCCAATATTTATAACAAAAAGCTAGTCGTAAAATGTTATCGATCACTTTAGGTCAGGGAATAATACTAAAGTTGATGTCTTAAGAGCTGGCATGTTTTAAAGATGAATTCATGACTCATTTCAAAATGAGAGTCCTTCTTCTGCTCATAAAACTAGCTATATATTATTTCTGTGAAAAGTACCAAAGTGTTTGAAACTGTTGAACCAGTAAATTTTGTCTCAACCCATAACCGATGGATTACTTGAGAAAGGAGGATCCCATCCTTGAAGCTTCCTTTCTAACAAAAGCTTCCTCTTTCTTTGTTAGAATGAAAAGCTATAAGTGTCATGAACGACTTGGTTTACAATTTACAGTACTTTACGAACTCTTTGGTATATGAAAATAAGAGGGCAGTGATGTTTGATATATGTCTTACCATGCACAATGTATTTCAGAAGTTACGAATTTTAGAAGAAATGTTCATCTTCCTTTCGAGCAGAGCAAAAAATCTAGTTTGATAAATTTTTTTTTTATCTTTTAAAATAGAAATCGGCAGTGCTTATTAAGTTTATTATAAATTATATATTAGTAAATTAGTAAATAAATTGTATTAGTTTATTAACTCGATACAATTTCTAGGTTCGAGCTTCTTCATCTTTATTCTGCGTGAAAGATAAATTTTTAAACCCCAGACATTATTTTCAGAAATATCCCTATATTTCTTTGCGTTTATATTTTAGCTCAACTAAACTCCCTTTGTCAGAGGAACCTCAATTAAATGCAAAATGTTTCCAACCTTCCGCTTCGATATTAGATGTTTCAAAGTTTGAATGCTAATACTAATTATATAGAAGCTCATTCGTGAGTTTCGAGTTTAAACAATTAGATGTTTGAGCAGTAATAATTAAAGAGTGCATATAAAGTTTATGTAATTACTTGATGGTAGTGACATCAGTTAATTCTATCGGATTTCTATTCGCTTACGCTTATAATGTTCCAATCGCATTAATATCTAGGTTGGATATTCACTCATTGAGCAAACTTACAATACGATTCAATAGATCTACAACTGTGTAACGAAGCTGGTAAAGTTAAAACAGCTTGATTTTTAAATCGCCTTCCTCCATCTAAACTAAACTCTCACCATTGACAACTTCCTCTGAGAACTTAGAACAGTTCGCGCAGTCAACACCAGAATGTGAAAGAGTCTGATGTACATAAAAATTAGATTTCCAAAACTGTCCAGTACTTAAAATCGGTAACAGAGAATATGTTGAAAAATGTATTACTTTTACACTTTATTTCATGAAATGAATAAACCAGAGATTCACACAGAGTTCGGATCAAGGTTCATGGATCTGCATGCCTGAGTTTAAATTGCGTCAAGATCTTGAAACTGATTCCAATAAGATTCTGAAAATCCCTTATAAACTGCTTTTCATAAATAACGCATACAGGTTAGTAGGGAACATGAATATCCCTAGATCGACTTCTTCTTCGACAAATTCGACAAACTGTGATCAAACACACTAGTCCAAACAGAATCGCCAAACCTGCTCCTAATCCTGCCCCAGCCCATCCGGCAGGACCCACAATACCGCTTCCATTTCCACCAACCGGACCACCACAAGTTTCCACAGATTCATCGTCCGGGTCTAGTAAACTTGCATTGTACATGCCCGCAGGAAGTTTCGGCGTTGGACAATTAACAATCCCATTACAGAGGAGACGTATTGGTATGCAGCCAGCTTCACCTGGACACTGAAAGCCACACTCTTCGAGCCTCTGAGTATTTAAGGCCCCAGTTCCATCTCTTGGAAGATGATATAATTCTGTCCAAGTGATTTTAAACTCGGCTCTCGTCAAAGCCATCGAACCAGTGAACTGAATAACTATTCCCGACTCCTTTGCAGCATCTAAAATCTGCGCTGCTGATAGAATCGGAATTTCTTTCGTCTGACTTACATTCTCCCCACAAATGATGAAGAACGAATCAGGCGATCCGGGCAGAATGATCTCAATCTTCCCATCCTCGCAGGATCGAGAACCAAATTTGGTCTTGTCAAAGTGCAAGTAGAGGTCCCTTTCCGGATTGACCTTCAACTCCCAGATACACTTTATAGATCTGGGAGGTGTGACATAACCCAAAGCTTCATAATGAGGGAATTCAATTTCGCCATCAGTCGTGGCTGGAAGTATCGCTGGGCCACACAGAGGACTATGAGCGAATTCGTATTTGGCTTCGAAGAGAGGCCCTGGTTGTTTAAAGTAACTTCCTGCTGCATGAGCTCCATCGATTAATAGTTTTAAATCCAGTTTTTCACCACGTGATACAATCCTGAGAGGAGGATTTCCGCTGCTGAGTCTGCAGAGGCAGTGGCCCTTTGGAGCATTCGGAGAGGGTTCTCTAATGATGACTTTATCAGCACGACTATCCCAACAGTGACCACACTGGGCGTAAGGGTGATCCTTAAAAGTCACCGATTCCACGGTCAATATAACTCTTGCGAAGAGTCTTTTATCGGTGACAAAACTGTACGTACAAGACAAATCTAATGGTGGATCCCCAGGTCTTTTGAAAACAAGAGTATTGAGAGGAGACCTCAGACGACCATTCTGGGATTTCCAAGCTGCAAAAATCTCATCACATTCGGTATTTGGAACTGGTTCACCGAATTTCGTAGCATTGAAGAAGTCATAATGGGCCCAGTAATACAACGAACTACCAGAGTAGCTTCCAGTTTTGCTCTCAAAGCGAACAAAAAGCGCATTAGATGTCGAAACAAAGTCATGTTTCTCCATTGGTTTGCTGAAGGTATCGCAGAAAGTCTTTATAATTCTCGCATCGTCTGGCCAATCAGCATCATACAAAGTTAAACTCTCCCCGCAATCACCATCGTATGGTTGGATAGGAGATTCTATCCTGTTTACTCGAAAACTCGGGAAGTAGAGTCTTGCAATTTCACCAGGACGACCTTTTAAAAGATACGTACAGCTTGTGTGCGGTGCGTACCAGTGAGCAACGGATAGAAATATCCCTTCGGTTCCATTCTTCAAGGATTGACTACTCAACAACCAATCACAACTACCGTTCTTCACCCCTGCGGTTTCTACGTGACCTGGCCAGGTTCCAACATTGAAATGAAATCCAGTGTTTAGTAAAGGACCAGCTGGAGAGGAAACGAACTCAACATAGAGGTCCGTAGTGGTTCCGATGATGCTGTAGGGGAACTTTCCCATTCCACAAAAGGTTCCTATGACTGGGGAAGTCTCGTCTTGACCGTCGTAGACTCTTATGTAGTCGTATGGACAATGTTCTGATCCTGAACTGATGGGCCTCATTGGGCATGTCATTATGTTTTCACAGCGTTGACCATCAATGTTGAATTCCTCATTCTCAATGTAGAGTTTGATGAAGGGGAGCCTGGTGTTCAATTTGTATTTACAATGCAGAGCTCTAGGGTAAATTCCAGGATACGCTGGACTCTGGACGTAGCAGGTTTGTAGCCTGCAGTCTTTAAAGACTCTTTCGCAGTAGCTGCCAGCGACTACTTCTCCCCGGCGATTTGGGTAGAGTTCAGGGTGCTGACCATATCTCAGATAAACCTCGAATTGCTGTTCAGCTCGGGAGTCGAAGCTGAAGTAAGTCTGATCGGTGAAATTGTCTGTGTGGAACAGAACTCTGACGAAACTTGTCTCGGAAATAAAAGTTTGGGGTTGCTCTGACTCGCCGCAGAAGACGCCTGGTTCCTTCCTGTTGCTCACCTCGGTTTTTGCATTACCGTCGATAATCTGGAACAGAACAATTTTAGACATTTAGACTTTTATTTCAATGCAGTGTTACAATTTATTTATAATAAAGCGGATTCGTAAAGTGAATTAGTGATACGATAGCTTGCAGTTTTAAGCTTTCGGATTATAAATTTTAAACATTAAATATGCAAATAAAGTATAATTGACCACTGAGCTATTCAAAAATATCCATTTGCAAATTCTTGTGCGAATGACAACCAAATTTCATTATTAATTGCATAGTATTATAGAATGACAGCTATCGATTAGTGCCCCGGGTCAGCGTAAACACATAACAGACTAATAATAACAAACTATACATAAGCACTTTGAAAAAAAACGCTTATCATTAAATCTTATCATTAAATTAGGGTACCCTTCTAAAATCAAATCTACCGTTACGATATCGATTCTGTCTATAATTGGAGGAACCAGTATAGTTTAAAATCTGCTCGTTACATTGCTATGAAGTTCTCGACATCTTCGTGAAATTACTACTACAAATAGAGACTGGATTGTTATCTGTTAGACGTATTAAGTTCTTCAGTGCAACTACAGTTTGAATTGGATTTTGTACTTTGAAATTTTTTCGACATAAATAATTACTTACTAAAATCAATAATTAAATCTGCTATGTGGTGGAAACTCGATATGCCATTTTAATCAATCATGACATACATTTCCTAAATCCTCATGTATTATTATGGCCTCAAGAGAGTGTCATGAATAATCAGTTTGAATACATCTGGAAATAATTAACATTTAGCATCCAACGTTCTTTTGGAAAATAGAAAATGTATTAGAGTAATAGGCAAAATAGACCGAAAAAAAGGTTTCATAATGCGGAAATTAGCCTTTTCGAGAAATTTGAGTCTCTAAGGATTTAAAGTATTTATACAATTGCTTAGACTGGAGTCGCTGCCGAATCGTGTCGGCTAACACCATTATCTTAAGATCACAGGAGGGAAGTATAAAAGCGTCGGCGTTGCAACTCTCTCGAGAATACGGGTTCGAAACCAGCTGCGAACTCAATACAATACTAAATTTAATGTTCTGCCTTATAGTAACTCTCGTAGTTTCTGAGCTCTCAGTCGGTTAGAGCAGAACTTTCTAAGAAAGCTGTCTGAATGAGCACGCTCATGATGTCGACTCATATGACTATATACTATAAGTTATAATGCATATAACATCGTATAATACTTTCAAACGTATTGCAAGTCTCAATGCCACTTAATACTTGGCAAGTGCATAAGAAGCTTTACTTCGTTCACTTGAGTTATGCTATATTACTTAACTACAAGTATTAATTAGTATATATTAATATATCACCATTAACTTTGCCTGTGAGTTTCTCTCGATGAATTTTATGGTTGTGACATAAAACCATAGTAGTTTTCTACATGTGAATATAAAATAGTAGACTTCAGTCAAAAGGGGGGTTTTCCAATCCTCAGATTACTTGAATATTTAGCATCCGTGTAAAATAAGCTATCATAATTAAAATTTTAATTGTAATTAAATATTCAATCTACCGAGATATCTTGCGAGACAAATTTGATGAGTCTGGAAATTTGTCGATCAATTCATAGTAAATTTAGTTTTTCTGATGATTATACGCTATATTTTCACGCAACGTACGAGTATAAAACTTATTTATTTGTTTTTGATGATTCGCAAAAATATCATTTAAACGTGGTGATAGATTTGACGCGTCGTATTATCATCGTTATTTCGCAATCTATCATGTTATTGTAGCGGTGTGGAATGTGTGGGCATTGAGTGATTGAAAAATGAATGAATGATTGATAAATAAATTTTGTAAAATTATTCAGGCGGATTGGAACGGATCCTTATATATCTGTCTCGCTTGAAACACCGTATTCGTAGCGTTACAAACCCCTTACCTAGGGTTTCATTCCAGAAAAAAGAAAACTGTTTTTTTTAATATCTCCGTGTGTTTTTACGCGCAAGTATTTTTGCTACGTAATTGTTTTAAAAGTTCGGGTTCTGAGGTTCTAGTCAATTACTCAATAATCAAACACATAAATATCCTTAATCCATTTATTCGAATATTTAACTTATTTAGAGTAAAGGTAATTATTTGTAAGTGTTCAAAAATTAGAAGTTTATAAGTTCGCGTGTTACGGAAAATATCGTCCGATCCGCCTTTGACTCAG
>JAUESI010000017.1:624580-645101 GCA_032275145.1 Synergus laeviventris | reverse complement strand
CCCATTGGAAAATTAGCACATTCAAAAAAATTAAATAATGCTCACTTCTTCGATAAAATCTGAAAATATTAATTTTTCTAAATTCTTCTCTTCTTACCCGGCAATCATGTCACTTTTCCATTTTTCAATTTGACGTTTTGAAATTTGACTGCATGAAAAATTAAATGCATTACGGAATTTTAATTCTGAAGCATTGTATATCTGTATTAGTTTTAGTTTTAATTGTCGACCATGAGTGAAAGTTACATGATTGACCACCTCTGTTATATAAATTTGAAAACATGGGACGATTTTTCTTATGGTTCGGTAATAGGAAAAACTCCATATTTCGTAATAAAACTTGTTCGAAGGTGCGACTGGATATTTATCCAGTATATATGTATATATGAAGCTTCAGAGTGAAGTTTGCAAGGTGAGTTATGAAGAGGAAAAGTAGAAAGAACTGAAGGGAAATAAGAAGTAAAATGTGTCGTCAACTCTCTGGTGGTCAAAGGACTGCAGCGAGCGTTCATAGAGTGGAATAAGGATTCGTCCTTGGGGAAGTTCGACCCACTACAGTTTCTCCTTATTTAAACGTGTTCCGAACCATACGTGCTTTCGCCACTCTCTCTCATCTTTTTTTTTTCAATTTCATATTCCCGGATTTAGGTAGTCTATTGAGAATGTCTAGCTTCGTCTTTCACATCGTCGAACACGGGATATTCGTACTTTTTTTTACGGCATTCATATTTCCCGTTATGTGACACATATCGGCGTCTCGAGTTTCGTATACCAGGTATATATATTGTACGCTTTATCATGAATGCGAATAAAAAATAAAATAATTTTCCATATTCGTTAATATTCGCTGACATTTAAAAAATTAAGAGTTTTTTCTTTTCTAATATGATAACTTAGACGTCAAGAAAAACTTTCAAATGGTATTGCGCAACTCGCCAAGCTCAAGGTAAATCCAGACTCAAAGTTAACTTTTTAACGCGCGCGTCTTCAGTTTCCTTTCTATTGGATTTTCGAGGTGATTCCACGCGAATAAACCCAAGCTGACGAAACGTACGCGCGCGCACTTCATCTGTCGCAACGCAAACGCATCTTTGTCTCTTTTCTTCGGCTGTAGAAAGAGAGAGACAGAGGTGCGTTTCCGTTGTGGTGCGCGTTCGACATTTCCTGGCGTTGCGTCGGGTTAGGTTTACATACCATATATATGTAGGTCACCTTCGGGTCTTCGAAAAATGTGTCACAAAAATACATTGGAAGTGACGCTCAAAACATGCGCGTTAAGAAGTTAACTTTATTTCTGGATTCAGAAGCGAAGTTTCCAGTGTGTGCCTGCAATAATAATTGTTAATTTCGTAGTTCTCACGTTTACGCGTTTTCGTCCTTTCAAGTTTTTCTGACCGTGCGGAATTCTTCTTCTTCTTCTTCTTCTTCTTCTTTTAGATCTGCCAATGAGCGATTTGTGTGGTTTGATGAACCTATAATGGAATAAAGCGAACGAGCTGACGGTGAAGAGCTAATCAAGGGTAGGTTTTAAGTTGATTGACCCTGCTTTACGGCAGCACGTTCAAAAAAACGCGTAATTGTGAGAATTATGAAATTCACAAGTTCTGTTGTAGACGCACCCTGCACAAGCAAAGCAAAGAAAAACTCCAAACAAAGTTGCCGCGTAAATTCAAGGAATTTACTATGTCGAGGGCGGTTATATCGAGAGCTGAGTGTATGACAGGCGGTACACGATGAGTTGTGTTCGAATTTTTGCAACCTTGCTGTTAACTAGTCATAGTTTTTCATGGAATGCAGAGGCCAGTTGGACTACCGGCGGTTATAAACAGCTAGAAAATGCTATACGTAAGTAAATTACGTATTTAAATATCTTTAATGTAAATAGATTTAATATTTTACTAATAGTTTAAATTTTGTAGATGACTGTGGTCCTCGTGAAATCTATCAGGAAGGAGATCGTTTCTATTGCTATGATGTCAGAGAGACTATTTTAAATGAGTACGAAAGGCAATTTGGAAAAGCTGCGAGAGACAAAATAAACGACAACCAATCATTTAGTAGTTTAATAAAGACAATTGAAGATAATTCACTCTGTGGTAAGCATTTTTTATATTACTTTAAACTGATTTGAAGCTGTTCATTATTTAAGGCTTATACGGCTAAATTATTTATGTTTCAGAGACCAAAACAAATGATTTACTTGTCCTGCTCTTCTCAGACTATAAAAAATATGCGGCTGTAGGCAAAGTTGTTCGCAGATTTTCTTACTTGACTAATTATTGTTGTAGGTTTTTTTATATTATACTATATTATATTAGTTGCAAACAATTTTTTTATTCAATTCTAATAATTTTATTTTTGCTTAGCTTTTAGTAGAATCAGGCAAGGTGCAAAGATAACTGAAGAGAGACTGACACTTCAAATAAATACTTATATAGATCAAGGAATCTGTGGTAAGATTTAATTTAAAAAATTCATATAAAAAAGCAGTGTTTTAAAAAATCCTCTTTTTACAGAAACAGCGAAAAAAGCTGAAGAAAATATAACAGTAGAGGGATCGCGATTACAAGAAGTTGCACATCTTCTTAGAGATAATGGTTATTGCGGAGTCCCTGAAACAGTTGTTAAGAAAATTTGTCGTAAGTAGATTTTATAATAGTTATTATAAAGCAGATCTCTTAGAAAATAAAAATTTTTAAATTGCTTTCAGGTTATTTTTTCAGTGCATGGCTGATTTGCGCAATAGCCAGAGCTTTCGGATACGATGTTTGATATATGTTGTAGATTATTTAAATATTAAATGTTTGTTAAAATACCATACATATTCTTATTTTTACATGAATAAACTTTTTATCGAAAGTGAATGCAATAATCTTTCTTGTCGTTTGAACGGAGATATATTGCTAGACTTATTTACAATAAAATTGAGAAACCATTTCAATATTCAAGCGAAGCTACGCAAATGGTGAATGTAAACTTCTGGAGTCTTGAAGGGTCCATATCATGTCTCGGAGATGTAAATATGAAATCAAATGATATTTCATATAGGTAAAAATTGTACTTCCTGCCTACTTTAGTTTATGCAAGTGTATTTTTAAATTACGCGCGTTCTGTCTTCTATTCGTGAAAGTAAGTATAAAAACAAGAAACTTAAGTTTACGTTCTATCAAAATCCTCTTCCACATTTGAATATATTATAAAGAACGAGAATCGTTTTTGCTTTCAGTTGACTGATCAATTATTTAATATTATCAGTTTTCTGTTAGGAATTATTATAAGATAATGAGAAATTGAAACGATCTTGATCAAAGATGCACAGGAGTATATGAAAAAGATTAATCGAAATAGTGCTGAGCACCATAATTTCTAGGCGAAAGGAATCCCACTTCGAAATGGACCATAGGTATTCAGAGTTCCGGGGGTTGAAACATTCCCGAAGGAGCCGTAACACCGTATATTCATGGTAACATACACGTATACGCCATTGCGAACACAGCACTGCTGCTCATTCTATGTATGTAGGTGAAAATTTCTGTACGTATGACTGCACACGAATGCAATCCTCATATACAGATAAGTGCAGCCACCTTCGGAATCTTGAAAGTAGATATGGTGCCTAGTACTCACCCGGTTATACCTACATAGTTACTTGCATAATTCACTAGGCGACACGTGCGGAAGATATTGAAGTGGGAAATATATATATATACATATGTGTATGCTATATTATGATACCTGAAATACAGTAAAGCTGCAATTCTCTCGATTTTTTTTATCGATTTAAGTGTAGTGGAAGCTGCCAAGCGGAAAAGGCTAGAAAATGCTTTTCAAGTATTCGGAATCATGCGGTTTTTGGCATTGTGACAATCTGAAATTTCGTTTTATTAAATGAAAACGTTTGCAGTTTTTGAAAATATTTTAAAGATATGTTGGTAGTGTTTGGTGGCTCACTAGGAACTTAATCAGAAAAGGGCTTCACAGTAAAGTTCTGCTTTGAAAACTGATGATTCTAATATATCTGATATTATGGACGTAGATAAAGTTTTTCAAACAAGTTCAAAGATTGAATTTGAGAGACTAGATAAGAGCGTTTCTCAAGTTTACTTTTTCTAGAAGAACATCTCGAAATGTTTGGATACGTTCAGAGATGTGGCAGTCTGCATAAACTTACTTCGAAAGGAGCCTTAGGGCTTTAGAAGCCTCTGAGCACTTACATAAGTTGGCAACTCATGAGGCAAATATGATCAGATATATAAGTGCTTTTGGTTATAGAGAAGAGCAGCCAATTTCTAATTACGAACCTGGAAAATAATTATTTAAAAAAAGAGGTTTGTTTTCTTTATCAGTTAATCTCTTAGCACGCATCATTAGATAGATATCAAAAAGGTTATTAAATATCGCAGCTCTAGGAAAACCTGATTACAGCATTGTGAAATTTGATGTGGCTAAGATTGTTCATCAAGGTGGGTAATAACGTTTTCCCATTAATTTTCATTGTTAGGATTAGGAAGATAACCCCAGGGTGTAAATTGACCTTTACCTGTCTGGTGTTTCCTTACGCGGTGCTCCATTCTGGAGACTTTGGAAGCGATTGATTTTCTCTAGAATTTATCCTCAAGCTTACGACGAAACCATGAGTCGACCCAGCCAACATTTCGCGAATCACTAAGGTCCTGTTTCACGGCAGAGAAGCGATTTCAGGTCCTCCATGATTGTCATCCTCTTAGCAGTAGCCACTTCCATTACCTCGTCCTTTCCGCCCGGTTCCACTGCGGTTCTCCATGTCTTTCAATTTCCGCCTTTGTGCAATTCTGTCTATTGTTTAGGACAGAGATAATTAGCATGGTGGTTAACGCGTACCAACTATTCTGGCACACTCTCAAAAATCTGGAACTATCTCCTCTCTCTGTTCAAAATTGGACCAAGAGCTGCGATAGTTGTAGTAACATAACGAGCTTTTTCCTTCATTTGCAGCTTGTATTTCTTTTTATTTTTCTTTTTTCCAATTTCAACCTCTTTATCAAACTTCCGCTTCTGTTTACAAATTTTTTCTACTTTTTTTCATTGAGTTCAACCTTTCATTCTCTATCAGGTTTTTTTCTTTCTTTTTATTACAAGACAGCTGAAGTGAACCACTTAATGTCAACGTAACGTAACGAAATTCGATCCTCTTTCAGATTTCGTAGCTTCTTGAGCGAAATGAACCATTTGATCTTGTGAGAGCAAGCTTCAATTAGAAATTTGTTTCCAGAGCCGGAAGTTTACCCGTAATATGGACTGCGTGTTTTCTTGAGAAGGGTCCGGAAAATTCTCGGCAAAGGTATCGGAGATGAAGACGACCGTAAAGAATCCAAACTCTCTTCTATGGAAAGCCTTGAAGCAATCTGCATTCTTATGCGATATTTATAGTTCTGACCTACATACCAAAAAAGCGGCTCATTTTCCGAGACGGATTTTTGAAATATTACATTTATCTCTGTTGAAATGAATTGGCTAAAAAGAAATATATTTTGTCTGACACGAATAAAATGTTTGATTAAAAAGTAAATATCTGATCTAAAGAAATACATATATCATGAGATGGTGTTTTTGCGACACCTGACCCCCAATATCTGGCGATAGACACATTTTTCAGAGGCAGGGATCATCTTATCCATTCGAAGTAAAACATCCAAGAACCCTCGCATCATGGCGACTGCAACCTAAACAAACTGCCGGAGGATGACGTTAAACTGTGAGAACCTCTTGACGACAGGAAATTTGATGAGGGTCTTGGACGAAGACAAAAACCTCATGTGTACACACGTACACGCATGCAAGGGTGATAAAGCTTCCTCAACCCTCGCGAGTGTACCAGCTTTCAGAAAAATACGATCGTTTGTTTTCACATCCCCTATTCGTGACTTTCTTTCACCAGTGACCGCTTTCTTCGTGAGAAAAAGTCTTCGATGTACAATCTCTATCTTATTAGCCCTGGAAGTGATCACTTCCAGACACGATAATTAAATTTTCCCCTTTCTCGGGTAAAAAAATTCGTTACTTAATTTTTTTCTGATTTAGTGAATTAGACTTGGGGAAAAATGTTTGGTGGGCTTACCGAATTTTCGTTGTATGACCTTTATTATTGTCAGGAAGCCTATCATTCAAGAAGGACAACAAAATCAGAATTAATATAATTTCTCACGGGTTTTAAGTAGGAACCTTAATTTAAATTAATCCTTGGGTTTGTGCTTATTTATTGCCCAACCTCGTAGATTTTTTTTCTCCTAAATGGTTTACAAGACGAAGAGTTTTTTCGGACCCTACAACCCTCTGACATAAAATCCACTTAAAGGTTAAGAATTACGAGAAAGAGATCCTGCGATAACTATCTCCCAAAATCCCAAACCTAAAGAAAAATGAAGCTATAAATTGTGATTTTCGTTCTACAAATTCATTTACGTACGACTTATTTTTCATTTTATAACGATATTTCCTGAGTATATTGATTTTATGTAAATTGCAAGGTGTATTTTCTGTTTATCTTAACTAGATTTTTCAACCCCCTTTTGAACAACCTTTTCCAAACCACAGTTTTAAACTAATGTCCGAATGTTTAACCGGCCTATAAATATTTTAAATGATTCAAAATATTTGAAATTTGTAGCTTTATACAAAAAAGTAAGTTTCTCGTGAAAACAATTTTACGAAAATTCGAGGCATAGAAACAAAACTGACAGTGGTGCAATATTAAAGTTTCATGCAGGTTGAGAAGTTACAGCAACCGTAATTTAGACGTCACGTAAATTTATAGAGTTGAGGTCTCTTTCTCGCAGAGCGGAAACTCTTGATGAGTCTCTTGGATTACTGATAGCTCTGATATGAATGTAGGATGGATATTTCGAAAAGACCGATATTTCATAGGTATATAGATATAGATATATAGATATCGATATAAACGCGTGAAGTTCCTGCCTAGAAGGCTTGTTTGCGGTGAAAACGTGCTGTGCAGCTTGCGTCAGAGCTTACCGGAAGTCAAGCTTGAGAAATATAATAAGGCATTTCGTGTACGTCCAAAGCGGAGGCCGTATAGAGTAGAGAAGATTTTCTCTCTGACTGAAACGATTGGCTATAACCCCAGAACTGTCTGTCAACTAAAGTTAGATACTTTTTCTTGCCTTTCCCGAATCGAAGAAAATTCAATAAACCAAGTCAATATTTTCCTTGCTTGATGACTCTGAAAAGTCCTATTTTTCAGATATTTGATAAATTTTATATCAGTAGCACAGGTAAATTATTTTTCCTAATTGTTAAATTGGAGAAGAGCTGCAGAGGAATGTATGAAATTTGATATTGTTTCAATTATTATAACGGTATACAATGTGGTAAAATTTGGAACATCAGAAAAGTTAAGAGGCTGTAGGGAAGGAATGCTGATAAGAGGAAAACTGTGCGAGATATTAAAATTCAAAGCACTCCTGTGGAATATGCGAAACAATGAAACGTAAAATTATGTTAAAAAGCGACGGGAGTATAAAAGTTGGCGTGCTTATCGTTCCTAGAACAATGGAAATTCGTTTTAGTTTCTGCTGGTAGTCAGTCGAGATGACTGTAAGCTGATTCAAAGCTACATTTCCTTGAAAAATGAAATATTTTTAGATCTCTTTAATAATGAAAATTTTTGTTTTCCTTCTCAATTAAAATATTGTGTTTAACGATGTAAATATTATTTAAAAGAATTAAGAGATTAAGTATAATAACATTTGTTAAATGTGAATATGTAGTGAGAGTCAGGTAAATCTTCCAGAATTTCATTATACTGGGACAACTTATAATATTCTGCGGCCCTTTATTATATCTTGTTACTGCCCTATTCGTCTTCATTAAAATATAAAGCTTATTGTTCTTCAAAGTTAAGAATGGCCATCGACCCGTTTGTTAGAATTAATTACGTTTCCTTAGAAGAGTTATTACTTTCATTAAATTAAATCAAATAGAAACGTAATTCCTTCCTCTATCTCTAAAAGATTTTCAATCGTAAAACGAAAGGGATTACAGCCAATCCTTTGATTCCATTAAAAAAGGAATAAAAACTCAAAAAAAAAAAAAAAAAATTGGATTGCCGATACAAGCGTTAAATCGCGTTGAGGTACGACAGTAAATTACGGTTAATCGTGGCTATAGGAGTACCCGTGCTTCGAGCGTTCGGAAACTAAGTAATTAAAGATGAAGATCGAGAGCCGCAATAATAGAAAAATGCTCGTCAGAAGCAATTATCCGCTCTCTTGCAATTTCTATTCATGAAATGTGGATCTACGAAACTGAATTTTTTCTTTAAACTAAAACAATAGAGACCGTCAGAGGCTAGACTTTATCCGGTCGGCACGTCGTTAAGATTAGAGCACTCTTTTATCTTCGAAGAGTGAATGAGAGAGGAAGTAAGCAAAGGGGTGTAAAGGGGGTGCAAAAGAAAGTAAGAGAGAAACAGGGGAAAAGGAGAGAAACAGAAAAAGGAGCACCACGAGAACGATAGCAGAAGTGGAATAAGGGGAGCACCGAACCAAGAGCCTTTTTATTGATGGTGATAAACATTTTTATAGACCCCATGCGAATTACTAGTTTTTACAACCCCCCGCTCGATCTACGAGGCCAGAGCTTGTCTCTTTTCTCAAGTCCCTTCGTGGTCTCGTCACGAAGTTCGGCACTCGGATATAGTAGAAGTCAGGGAAGACCCTTGGATGTAAGTACGAAAAATTCTCTTTTCTCCAGAGGGAAAATCCTTCTCGTTTCGCCCTTCTTGAACCTTCCCAAATCTTCCTCATGTCGGTTTAGCGCCATCCCACGTCTCTTCTACGTGTCCCGGAAGAATTCAGTCAGCTCATGTAAATAGTGATTCTGAGTTCTTTTTGAGCTCTAAGTCTGAATAACAGATTTTTACTCAGAATGACAGCTTAGACATTATTTATTTGGTCAAATTGGCCAAAGTTTTGTATTCTATTATTGTCAATATCAAGTTTTTTCGTGGAAAAAAAGTTCGATTTTCTCATCTTTAAAACTTCTAGGATTCCATGTTTGGCTTGATTATATGCAATTTTCGGACAATCACTGTTACGTGACTGGAATTTCATCACACCTCATTAGTGATACGAAGCTCGTAATTTCGACAGTAATGACTCATTAGTTTCGGAAATCTCGGGATATTGGAAAATGAGCTGGTAATTTTGATAATCCGACTGCTTTCAGCAGTATTTTGTAATACCTATATAATTTCATTATGTTTATTTTGATCCTGAATTTGACTAAGCACAAAATTCTGAAAATAATTTTAGAGCCCTGGAAGCCCTATTTCTCGAGTACCTGACTCGAGAAATTTCTCTAGGATCATTATCTTATTAATTTACGAGATTGTAAAGCCGCTATGAGAGGAGAAATCCCCTTCCTTGCACGTACAATAGAAAGTAAGCTGGTGTGGAACACAGAAGAGCGGGAGATCGATTTCTCGACGGTTCTAAGTAGCTACCCATTCGTTTAAATACCTTCAACGTCGGCGCTAGTTTGGCCCGAGGATGGTTTTGTGAAGGGAGTTGTTAAACATCGTGCATCAGAGAAGTTTTAGTCGCCTATATGAACTACTCGCCCTTCTTCTCTTCCTCAGCAACCTCTCACTCTTCCTGGTGTCACTAATGAGTCGACAAAATCATTGCAGCTTCTGCATTGTATCCTAAATTGCGCCCTGTGTTCCACGAATAATAAGTGCTATGCTCCAGAGAGCGCTCGTAAATATTTTGCCGAAGAGAATATTTCTCTCTTGAGGAATCTTAACACCTGCAAATTTCTACTCGAAAAATAAGATTAATTATTTCGAAACTCTAGGAAACAATTTCATTAAACTCAAAGACTTCAAGAGATTTATATAATAATGAAGAGGCGATTTATTCACGCTTCTTGTAGAAAAAAATTTTAATCATTACGGTAGAGATTAAATTTTTCTTTGTTTCTTTCAGGAAGCAGAAGTCTATGATCCTTCGGAATTCTTTTGTTAAAACGGTGCACAAAAGTTCTTTTCCAGACGAGGAATCTTCGCATGTGAGGCGTACGTGTTTCAATTTCATTGTTCGTTACGAAGGTAGGTTGTACTCTGGAACCTAGTGAATTCGATATATCGCGAAACCTCCATACTCAGAAGTTTGTACTGCATTACGGAAATACATGTACGATAAGCCACTTAAACGTATCCTTGTATAAACAAAAATTACTTATTTATTAAGAATTTGAACAAATTACTGTGCTATTCACATTTTATTAACGATTAGTATCTACGTACTTAAAACTAGCTGTGAATATTAATTTAAATCCTATAGATCAATATAGATCATTATAGGTACTTTAGTATGTTCTTTACTTTATCTCCTGCTAAAAGTAAGTAAGGAAATGTGACTATTAATCCATAAAATGGCTTCTTCCTAAATAAATGTCTTTTGTGACATCTCTAACGAGGAATTTGCTTATTCACAGACAATCTGGCTTTCAACACATGACTAATTCAAAAGCGAGATTCGAGTCAGGGTAAGTCCGCTATACAATCAAGATACGGGATATCCTCCAAGCTGATGTTATCCGCGAATGTATTCAGGTAAGATTTACTTGGCGCGAATAGAACTGGGAAATGCATCTCCTATTTCGTCAGTTTTTCTATATGTGTATTCGTATTTCGTATTTCGTGCATGGCAAATATCACAGGTTTCTCAGGGAGAAAGGCTGTGCCCGACGAAGCGGGTTATATTCCTCTTGTATGATGCGACTATCCAAATTGAGACTCGATCGATTGATACTATCTCCTGGATACCGTCTGCGGCTTCCGGGATCCTAATAAAATTTCAACCTCTTTCCGCGCTTCGTACCGCGACAAGGATGAACTAGTCTTGAGGATAAGACGACTTCACTCCCTCCACCGCCTTCAACGTCACTCTTTCTCTTTTCATCCCATGCATGCTATCTATCCATTTACCTGTCGTTTCTTTTCTATTTCTTTTGTTTCCTTCTCTTCCTTTTCTGCCCTTTTTGGCATTTATAATTTCCTTCTTCTATATTTTCTTAAATTTCCACCTAGCTTTTTTTAGAATCCTTACTTTTTGCATATCTATAATTGGGTTTAAAGAAAGAAAAAGGGTAGCAAAAATGAATAAAATTCAAATAATGAACGGCGCCCAAGGCATGAATAAAAAGAAATGACGATGCAGAAAATAAAGAAGGTCTAAAAAGAGAAGAAAGAGAAGAAAGAGAATAAAGAAAATGTAAGAGGAAATAAATAACAAAGAAAGAAACAAAACCTCAAGAAATGTAAACGAAATAAATATAAAAGCAGTAGGATGTCCCTCCTTTTCTCTTTTCTTTCTCTTGCATTTCTACCTTCCTTTCCTGAGCTTCTTCAAGTCGAATCCACTGTGAAACAGATAAATAATAGGCGTGCAGGAATTCCAGTGACGGTGGCGGAGATGTGGAATGGGGTGAGATCTGTCGGTGAATTCACGTAGGAACGTAGATAGCTCTCCACTCTGGAGTTTCTCAGAGTTGTGGTAGTAGTTGGTATCTCGGCTCCCCAAGCCATAAAGGTTATCGCTATTACGTTGCAGGACTTGTGTGATACCAGCATGCCGGGTGGCTTCTGGCCTGCATGCCCTGCTAACTCCTAGACCTAGACGCTACCTGATATTCTAAGAGCAAGGTATGTAGCTCTGTAACAGTTACTATTCTGTTAGCCAGGATGAGTTGAATGAATTAGCTACTGGCTGAATATCCAGTTTAGTCTCTAGGACTATGTGGTTTACTACACACTGTTATTCGTTTGCTGTTCTCGAATAATGCTAATTCTTGCCGTTTTGGTGGTTGTTACCTTGTAAATCATAACTCCACGATCGATACACCTATCTGTTATTTACCGAAGCAGCTGTCAATAGAGTGCACAACGGATAACCGGCACAACCCTATGTCCATGAAATATGTACTTTGATGCAAAATTTGAAAATTAATTTCCAAGTTTTATTTGCTATGTAATGTACATCCTTTTCAGGAGGATTGAAATGTTTCTACAATAAGGTAAAACATGTTCTTTTCCAGCTAAGGTACAAAAACAACGTTTTGTATTATTGTCGATAAACTTTCTTACACACCAATCGCGTTTTATATTAGAATATATTACTCACTCCAAACTGTTTTGAAACGGATTTCAGTATTGCATTTACGATAAAACTCATAAATCTCTCGTAAATTATGCAAGATTTACGCCTTTGCCATAAAAAAATGTATTGGAATGAATTTTAAAGCAGCTTGTTGCCTGCAAACAATGATTTAAAGGTTTTTTTGTAACAAAAAAATAATTGAAGAGATTTCTATCTCGAATGAAGTTTCTCTGAAATCTTGCGGAAATGGAATGTATATATTTATAGTATTTAGATTCTTGCTGTTTTATTTAGAAAATCCTAATGGGGGATGAAGGGTTAAACCCCTGCGATGATTACCATATTCACGAACTTGAAGTTACCACAAACGATTTATGGTTAAAAACTTTCTTATGCCTGTCGATAAAGATCCGTTCTAATGAACAAATATTTCATCAAAGGCTATTAAAACTTAGGTACGCTATTTTCATCTGGGCGCTAACACATTAAGGAGGTGGCTATCATCAAAGGAATTTTATTATTGAAAACGAATTTCGTGATAATGTGAAAATAAGTGGATTCCCGATTTTTAAACTGCCCTTTAATGCGAATTTTTCCTGAAATCATTTCAGCTAATAATTAATTAACTTTTCTTTCCTAGAAAATAATTTTTTTTTTTACTTTTTGCAAAGATCTCAACTATTTTTCCTTTTTTTGAATTTAAAAAACAAACGTCTGAGTTATTAGTAATGATGAGAGTAACGCTATAAGAAATAATTATTCACAAAGCGACTTTGGAGGGAAGATCAAATTAATTCGAGTCAAATGAAAATAACTTCATCCTCCTTCTCTCACACTACCTTCGTACAAATTTACATGAAATTAGAATAGGAGTTCTCTAGTTTCAACTTAAACTTACCACACTGAAAGATAAACTATATTCACTTAGAGAACTTAAATGCAAATATTTTCTATTTAGGAAACACTTTTTTTATTCACTCACAAATAATCTTAGTGTGATTCAATTGAATAAAAATAGAAAAAAATTATCAATCTTTCAGTGAAAAAACATTTTTCGTACAATTTTAAAATTTTATTTAGCAGCATTTATATTCAATTAGATAACATGAGAGAAATTTCTTGTAATGTCGAATGTGAACGAGCTGTCCTATCCAGGTAGTTTCGTTTCGGAGAATTCTGAACACATGGAGAACACCAAATGTACCAAATGTAGCATGATAACGTCAGTCACAGAGGGAAATCTGGATTGCTCAAACTAGAACCCGTCAAGGTTTGCAGGCAACGAATAATTATTCGAAATTACCCTTCTCAGTAATTTAAATTCGTCTAGTGTGTTAGACATCTTAAATATCAATGAAATGTGATTTACTTGAAAAACGAAGCAAACCGTCCTTCATCGACTTCAGAGAATTAATAACTATAATTCGTGTGCAAACAGTTCTCTGCCTGTCAGCATTGGATTGTAAAATATTGAACTTCTGATAGAGATTTACGATTCTTTAGATTTCCAGAGTTCGAAAGGTTAACTGCCTTAGACGATTTAAAAGAAAAATGGAACAAGAAAAATGTAGAATTTATGATTACTTTAGTCAGTATTTAAATATTATGTAGATTCCAATTTTTTCAAACCCTTTTTTATAAACCCCCTATCCTCCCAATTTGCCAATACCTCTCGAGTATTCTGAGGAATGCATGAAATTTTGTTGAAACAGCATTCCAAGTAAGTAGCATTAAACAATGTTTTGCTAAAGTATGTACATTTTCAGTGTGACAGAATTTTCCCACTCAATTAGGCAAGTAGAATATCTTTGTATACCTGGCCTTGTTTTATAGCTGGTATCACGCACCTGTAATACCAGCACGAGTAATTAGGCAACCTCGAGCTGGGTTTGCATCCAGCAGAACACGAGTTTTTGTCCTGGGATTGCAAGACCAACTACCCGTCTGCCCTCTTCGTTGAAAGTCGTGATGGGGGTTGAAGGGACTGCGAGAGATGCTGGTACTCTAAGAGGGTCGTATACCACACAGAGATGTTTCTACAGCCACTAAGGTCGATAATTATTTCCACATCGAAATTTTTTTATACGAGGGGCTGGTATTATAGGCAGACTAAAAAAATGGTGAGAGCAAAAATGGGTGAAGAAGGCTATGGAAAAAAGAGGGGTTAAAAAAGAAATGAGAAAATCGAAAATTACATCATATATTTTAATGTAACTTTACGATAAAACAAAGTATTATATTCTAATGTATCGCTCTATTATAGAGTTACATTAAAACATACGATATCTTTCCTCGTTTTTCTTATTTATCTTTTAATCCATTTTTGCCCGTATTCTTGTCAATCCATTTTTTCTCTCATAATTTTTTCATAAAATCTCGTTTTAGTCTGCTTTTACTCTTAGCCCCTCATATTTTCTCCCTTGTGTCAATATTCCCACGTGTTTTAAATATGCTACTCAGGGTTGTGAATTTCACACTTTCTACTGATATAATTTCAATATTTTTCTCAATAAAAACTGCGTGACTTTTTACAACCAAACAAAAAATCCTTCAAAAGTATTTTTTATTCCTAAAGTTTGATATTCTAGAATTTAGTGGCAAGATCTTTCTAAAAAGGAATTATGATACCGAGCAACTATTTTTAATTATTATTGTTATCGAAAAGCGAATTAGTAAGTTTGAATGGGGTTTATACTTTATACTCAAAGCTTACTTCTAATGATAACATTTTAAGCTTTTCTAATTTATAAACCCAAATCGGCTTTCGCAAATCTGTGAGAATGGTACTCGTTTGAATGTGGAAGTCTGGTTCAGGATATCAAGCACGCCTTTATTCGTAATACGCAGAATAATGATGCCACGAGGAAAGCTTTTTATTCAAGTATCTATTATCATAAGCCAGAGTTGAGTGTTGGCTAGTTGTTTGAAACAGGCTAGAAAAGCCGTGGCTGCTTTAGCTGACGGCGTACACTCAGTCTTCTTCCTTCGACGAGCTTTTCGCATTGTGTGCCAGAACCTCGACTACCCTGGAACGTAAATACCATGATTGATGGAGGAGAAACAGCTCTCGAATCGTTTGGCCTCTCTCGCACCCCACACTTTCATGAGAAGTTTACATGGTGGGCACCACAATGAGTCCCACAACCCCCTCTCCGGGTACTTAGTGCTTTCACCACCTTCTCTCTCGCTCTCCTTTGCTGGCATTGTTTGAATCCTCAATGGTGCCTCTATTGCGAGATTCGTTGAGTACTTGTTACCAAACCACTTATCACGTTCATCCTGCTTAGCATTTTGCACATCTCTCGCCTGTCACTTTTAATCTCAGTTTTATGACTTGTTTCTTAACTCTTCGCAAACTCCTTTAGATTCCAGTACCTTTGTATGGTTAACTTTTTGATAAATTAACTAACGCTTTTAAATTAAATTCTACATAAGAAGGGTTAAAAATCGAAAATACTTTAATCTAAAAATACTCAAAACTAACTGGTGCTAAATTGGATACATAGAGAAAAAGAATACAAATAATGTCTACGTTATGTAACCTTATGTAACATCCGTTTATCTTTTAGTTTGGACGCTAGGCGTAGTAATGATTTGGTGGAGAGGGGTCGAACGAGAAACTGCTTTAATAAATCAAGACAAATAAAAGAATGAAAGAATAAAAAAATATATGAAAAAGATATAAAGAACCATCATTAAGACACACCCTAATATTAAATTATAGTATCAGGACAGGTTAAAATAGTATAATATACACTGAAAAAAAGTCCTGGCGTTGCAATGGAGCGTTAAAACAGAGAAGACTATAACCAGGTTCGTGTGTAGAAGGGTTGCTGCAATAGTCCAAACTGTTTTCCAACAATTCCAACTCGATCCAGTTGATGGTGGTAAATCGTCATACTGGTGTCCCTAATAATCCGCACGTCACAGTTATAATCTCTGCAAAGATATGGATGATTATAATACAGAAATTTTAATTTCAAAAATGTGTTGTATGTTGGTTTGATAATATCTCTGAATCAATATAATGAACTTAGTGGCTTTGGAAATGCCAACTGCATAATCTAGATAGTACGCTCAAAGCAGGCACGCTGTGTGTTATGTTAAGGGCGTGTGGTAATTACTATATGTTCACGTTCTTTACGTCTGTGCAATATATATATTTTTTTTTTTGAAGTGAAAATTATGGAAGAAACTCAGGTAATCTAAATTTGCTCATATGGTAATTTAATATTAGTTGTCTATTCCATTTAGCAATTTGGTATATGTAGATTTCAATTTTGGTATCAGATAAGGCCTCTCATTGCTAAAAATACAAAATTATTCTCATGATAGTAATTCAAACAGTAATCATAAAAAAACTTGAAATGAAAATTGATTGTATTGTTCTTCTATTAGTGGTACTTCACTGATGTCTGTTATATATATATATAAAAAATAAAAATTTTAAACAATCCAATTCTATAATGCCGATATTCCTTTTAAAGTCAATTTTCAATGAATTTTAAAACGGAAAATACCAAAGCTCATTCGTAGCCCCCTTTTTATTATTTTTAAAGCAGTAAATAACGGTGGTAATGAAACAAGCAGCGGTTATTATTAACTCATGAAAACCACCACCAGAGTTTTATTTAGGGGTTCATAAAATCCGTTCAGAGTCAAAATTGTTTTCATCGCCAAGCGTACAGGAACAAACGCCTATTGTTGGCGGACATAATTGACGCAGCTAGCAGGGCCAATCATTATGCGAACTACGTGCAGACTGACACGAATTGGGGCAAACCGAAATCAAGCCAAATCAAACTTTACCAAATTGCAGAGCACACGGTGTGACACAGCCCGCAGGTAATGAGCCAGTCTGATTGTTGTATCGAGTTCCACTGGACTCCAATGTCTTCTAGACCACAAAGTGATCCGTTTCTAGGATCCATTTCAAGGGCTGCTTTCTTTTGACGGCTTGTAGGAAATTTCATTCGCAAGGAAGATTTATATAAATTGGTTTAACATATTGTGTGACAAAAAATAATATTTCAATTTTGCTAATAGTAATTAATATTTATTTTAATGACAAACTTAAAATATACGTGACTGACTCATTAAAGTTGCTAATTTAAAACAATACCTTTGAAAAATACATTTTGTCGAAAATGATGTTGGATTTAATGAATAATTAAATGGGTAATTTCATAAATAATGTTGAATGTAGTCAGAATTCATTAGAGGATCTAAAAAATAGAACATTGATAGGATGCATGTGATTTCATCTGCAACTTCGGAAAATTTAAATATATTCTCGATGTGGGGTAATTTTGGGCACTTCTAAATTGATAGTTCAAATTACTTAAAATAGTTCTAACTAAAATATTTAATAAGCTAAAACTTTAACTATTTCTACAACCTTGTTATAACCATCTTAAGTAACTTAAACTGTAAATTTAATGGTGTACAAATTTACCCCACATGTCCGAAGTTGACCCACCCGTTCGACGGCACGCCTGACCGAAACATACTATTTCTACTAGAACTCAATCGCCAAAGGAGACGTTCCATAACTCTAAGTAGAGGCGGATTTTCTTAGTCAGACATTATCAACCTAAAAAATAAAACGTTCACTTTTGTGACTATGTGTTGGCAAGGAACACAATTATTTGAATAATTTTGTGATTGAGGTCCATAATACCATCTAGACATCGCAAATAATATTATATTATAAAAGTGATGATCGAAGACTTTTGTTCTTTTCAATTTCGCTGACTATAACTTGTGAAGCGGGATCTAGGTGTTTGGAAAGGGCTTCTATGGTCGTGTTAAAGTCTGCTATCGAAGTAGCCTTTATAGATCCTACATTAAGTTTACGTACTAGGGATCGCATAAAACTGTCCGAAGCGCATACTCGGGTTGCCGACCTGGAACTGGGCGACCACGAAATGCTGGAGAAACGATCCGTTATCGGCCGTAAAGTCCGACCTGTGCCTCGATCAGCTCCTACTGTCCTTGATGCGTATATCTCCACCTGCACGGTGTCTCATCCGTATCTGTCGTATCCTTCGACCCAACCCATATTGCACGACCTCGGTATTCTGTCTTCCACCATTTCCCTCATCCCTCTCTCTATCACTTCCTTATTTTCACCTCTCCGGCCCAGACTGGATCATTTGGGCCAGTTCATGACACTGCTTAAGTTTGTTTCATTTAATAATATTCCCATACTTACAGCCTCTCTCGATCTAAAGGGAAAATATGTTCACTTAAAATATGAAATTAATGACATCGAAAATTGCCTTTTAAAATATCGACTTTATAATATCTGCTTTGCCTCTTTGACAAGGGATTTCCGGGAAGTGGTTGCTTCTTCGAGAATCTTCTTTCACGGCTCAATAGCGCTTAAAAAGAATTCGAAGGTGGTTTCAGATTTAAAAGAAAAAACCAAATGTTCAAAACTCAAGGTGGTTTCTGTTCTATATATGTCTCTTTCACAATTCAATAAATCCTGACAATATCTAAAACCGGTTTTTTATTTTCTTTTTAATCAAATGCGCGAAATTGACATAGCTTTTTGTTTCTCCTGTAAATTGGGATTTTGGTACAAATAGCATTTTCTTCTCTCCATCACTCATATTTTTCTCCCTCCATTCCCCTTTCTTCCTCCGTTGTTCTGAAATTGTGCTGTAACGCCCCTACCCTAGGACGATTTCACGCGCGAAATTCACCACGAAATTGTATCGTTCGGCTTGCGATATTTCTCGCCTCGATCCCTGGTGCCGAGATGGGAGCTCTGATTTGTCACGCTCGGTATGAATCGACTTTCTCTCAACCACCTTTCATTAATTAATATCTTTGTCACTTGCTGGGGCATTGATTTCACCCTGTACCGCAAATCAAACAAGAGTGTGAATAATGTCTTTTTGACAATCAATCACCTATGTTAGAAGGACGAGAGGACGAGAGATGAATATTACTTGGGGAAAATAATGTTCTACATTGTTTAAGGGTAATTCGCTAAAATATGTCAAAAATTTATATTAAGGTAGGAACATAATACAACTAGGGAAAACATTCCGGCGAGTTAAGAACCTTGGAGGATTCTCTGTTTTATAGAAAGGGCTTGTCAGCCCATGGGGAGATTTTCAGGGCATGAATACCTTTATTTAACAGCTAGAATTTTTATATTGTAAATTTATAATCCTATAGAGTTTTATGTTTTAAAAGGATCTTGCGCTAGAGGTTATTTATTAAATACTTTATGTATTTATTTTCATCAGTATCATATTAGAATTTTTTTTTCTAAATTAGATTGGCTTGTAAAGCTGAAAAATATTATTTTCAGTTGTTCTTAGTCCTTGCAAAAAGCCTTAGCTGTCATAAAGCTTTCAAGAAAGTGTTTCAGGAACTTTCACAGAGCTCTAAAACAATCTGAAGCATTTCATAATATTTTAGAAAGAGAAAGAACTTTTGAAAATATCTTATTAAATCACAGAACTTTCAGAGGAACTTTAAACACACACACGCGGAAAAATGTTTGTATGATTCGAAGCATTGACGTATTGATATTCTTCATACAGTAAATTAATTCAGTTCAATAAATAACATTTTTAATGAATTTCGTTTGTTTCAAATTTTTATTTGTTGAAAGAAAATACATTTTATTTTAATCAAACGAATGCGTTGGCTGCAGCTCTTTATTTAAATTGACTTTGTTTCCGTGCATATTTTTTTTCATATCTATATGAAATTTTATTTCACAGTCCGAGAGGTATTTCGATTTCCGTATGCCAAAATCGGTAAAGATATAAACTTCAATAAAGGGAGTTATAAATTACAATGAATTGATTTACGATCGTGAGGTCTACAATCTCGCATTAATTTTTAGTTTTTATTATTCAGATTATCAATATTACTTTGAAGTATATTTTAGTGTTATTCGTGACTTATTTCTGCCACTAATATCAAATCAATACGAAATTAATTTATATATAACATATTCCAACTAATAATAATTTGTGCACGTAGATAATTTCCCTGATCTCTAATACATTGTCTAACTTTAGTCTCATGCAACCACTAAACTCAGCTCGGCTATAATTTCAAATGATAGTTTAGTTTCTCTCATTACCAGCAATATTAACTTTTAAAACTATATATATATTTTTTTAAGTAAATGACTTTTAATATTACACAATTATTTGATCATATTTCGAGTAAATTTTTATCAAATTTCAGTGCTCGATCCTTGTTAAATTGATTGTTTATGACTTTTATTACGTTGCATTTTTCAACAAGCCCCACACCATCAGCTCTTACGAATACCAATCACCACTTTCCACTGAAATATTCATAATTTTGAGAGCTTTTTGGTCTCAAAA
>JAUESI010000017.1:590248-616465 GCA_032275145.1 Synergus laeviventris | reverse complement strand
CAAGCTGATAAACCAATTTGAATTCTCTCATGAAGTTTTATTTGCAAAGAAGGATATTTATTTTACGTATATTGATAAGAGTGAGAGTGAAGATCCATGGGATTTTCAACTTCAAACCATCTCACGTAATTGAATTGCTTTTACGCGATCGTTAACGATGCAGACTAGTTTTCTGTAAATAATAGAGAACGCTCGAGAAACGATTGCAAGACTTTCAGAAATGTGGTGGTTAAACTGATGCAGTAAAGAAGGGTATCGATATTCCATTTGGGGTTTCAGCAACCTCCTGAAACAAGTCCACTGAAAGAGAATGGACTTGTGGTGAAGAGCTTTCAAGTCGTGAATGACGCGAGTAATACCAGGAAAACCCGCATGCTCAATATAGGGGCACTAGGTACACTTGTTAATACTAAGGAAACCACATTCCTGGCACCCGGATCCTTTAGTTTTATTTACTGTTTGCGAATGTTTCTAAGACAACAAAATCTATATATCACTTAAAACTCTTAAAATTTGGTGTTCATTCAACATTCGAGTGTCCAACTCTTCCAAGTAGTCTTAAAAATCTTGAAACTTAGCATTACAAATGAAAGTATTTTCTGATTCTTAATTGAAAATCATATAAATTAATTCAATAAAAGATCTTTAGGATTTAATCAATAAATTCTTTAGAAGCTTTCAGTTCTACAGCATAGAACTTTATCCAGAACTTTATCCTTCTCTCTTTTCCTATTCTCTCGTTTCTTCCTCTCTTTCTCTCTCCTTCTATGTGATAAGTCGTCTCGCCAATGAAGACAAATTGTCCTCGTCCCGCAGTTTTAGCAAGGAGTAATTAATTGTCGGTTTCGTAAAGAGGCGATGCTCGTTCATCTATCAGAAGACGTCCACCCGATAAGAGAGATCCTTTCGTGGTTCCATGATGCAACAGTTTCGTTTTAGGCAACCCTCTTTTCAGCGTTTTTCCTCCATCAAAAAAATTTCACCTAATGGTTCCTATCAGTCGGTATAATAATCAATTGAATACCTCCTTGTACAAGGAGACTCGTCATTCTGCTATCAGAGCAGAGCGTTTTTTTAGGGTGTGATAAAAAATTCAATAGATACCTACATAAATCAACGACATTCGTTCAGGTATGTTGAAACTTATATTTTATTAATGAATCAATATCAACGGATATCTTTATAGATGAAATTGATATCTCTATTAAGGTATGGAACTTTCTTTACTTGGTGATTTTCCTTTTAGATTGTCTGCCAACGAAGCAATTTCTATTTAGAAGCAAGTCGAGTGCAAGTTATCAACACTCGTTCTAAGTTCCAAACTTACAAAGAGGCTTAAGTCTAATCTTATAAGGGAGGCGACGAGAAAATGTATATACGAAGATAAAGTGAAAATTCGTTTTGCCTGCAGTGCAGCCTCTATCTCTCTCCTTCCATGTTTCTCTCTGATTTTCTCTCACTTTTGTTGTTCGAGGTTCGAAGCTAGAGGCTATCCCTCGCGTGGAACTAGATGGAGTAACTGAATTAAATTGGAAACTTTTCCAAGCATCGGACCGTGAGAAAACGTAGGACAAGTTAACTTCCCTTCAGAGGGAACCACTAAATCTATCACGTTTCGAGATTCGCTAGTTATTAAGTGAAATTAGAGATGTAAACTATCAAATTAAAAATTGACCACAAAAAATATGAATATATAAATAATCAATCACGAATATTTTCGTTCTCGGAGAAATATTCTCTCTAGGGCGAGGGAAAGGGTTTAGAAAAGAAAGAAAGAAGAAGAAGTGGAAGTAAAAAAAACGCAAAAGCAAAATAGCAAGAGCCATCTAGCAAGAACGATCTTCTATCAGATCATCTATCAATTGTTTTATAATATCGTGGCCTCGTTTGTCAATCTTTTTGCTCCACTCGGTTTCGCCTGATGGTAGTTGTAGGTCTCTAGTTCGCCCAAAGGTTTTATTTAATGTCCCAGTCATTAGTCACCATCAAGGAACTATTCGAATCTACAACGTATTCCGTCTGTTTTTCTCTCTCTGAGAACACAATCCCTCGGGATTGCTCAATCAAGATGAAGGTAGCTGATGACGTGGATAATAAGGATTCGTTATCCTCAGTACTGCTCCCCAAGCAAAACTTAGAAGCCTCAAAGCAAACTCAACAAAGGGGACATTTGAGAGAGACACGCTCAAGCTTCTGATTTCTTTCTCTCTCCTATCAGCATTTCTGTTTCAATTTTATCTAGAAACAAAACACAACTACCTTCTCGTTTCATTCTTGAGTCTTCTGGATTCTGGAAGGAGCAGTAGAAAGAAATGAGATAAAAGGTAGGAAGCGGAAGATTCCCAGGCAAGGTTCGTTGTTTCGAGAGAGAAACCTGAAGATCCCACAGGATTCTCAAAAGGAAGGGAAGTGTAACTTTACGAGGATCCTTTCCAATGTCTCTGGAGATCCAAGGTGGAAGTTCGACCAGTTGTCACACCCTTGTGACCGAATTCCGGCTTTTAAAGATTTAAAGATTTCATTAGGCTAAGTGGATTAAACTAGTAAAAAAGTGTTTTTTTAATATTTATTTGTTTGTTTTGATAATTGTAGGAGTCCTTTCATAAAAATATTTATCTTTCTTTCTATTCTATTCGAGTGAAAATATAAAAAAGATATTGAGTGATACTTGTGGTAGCAAAATATAACGATTATCAGAACGGAGAGGTCGTACATTTGTTAAAGAGACGCGATTCCCATTAAAGTTTTGTTTAAGTTTCCTTCGAGATATTGCTTGTATTTTCCTAGCGGAATTTCCGTATTCTAACATTTAATCATTTCCTCACGTTTTACCTTGGATCGACTAAGAAGGCAAGGCGGAGAGAAATGACATTGCGACTTTTATCCTTTCAACCCTTACAGTCAAAAGAGGATAGCAGCATCGAACGGGAAGTACCGGTTAACAGGGGGATTATTCTGTGCTGTATTTACGGTACCCACGGCACGACCGCTAATACCTCTGCTAGCGGTATTAACATAACATTAGCTGTTTGCATTAATCCGGAATACATCAAGCGGCAGCCGCAGAGGCGCCCTTCAGTGCCTCAGTCTCCTCCCTTTTCTACCCACTACGCGACGAACGCGCGTCGATGACTATACATAAAACGATGTCGAGTTAGGTAAAAAGGAAAAAAGGAACGAGCGGAGAAGAGGATACGCTTTTCCACATCTCGAGCTTCTTTGTTTTCAATACACGAACCGGAAAATATACGGTGTGTATTTCGATACTGCGAATTATATGGTGTAAGAGGTGGTCCAATTCCACAATGGATTTTAGATGAAATGGGCTAATTGGAAGTATATTTTTATTATATTATTACGGAATTTTAAATCCTCAATTTATTTTTAATTAAAGATTCATGTTGCCGACATTTATGTATCAACATAAATAAAGTTATCAAAATATTTTAATCTAAAACTGAACAATTGGAATAATTCGTGCGGCTGGCTTTATTTGAGTTTTTTGAATTTCGAGCATTTACATTCAAAATAGAAAGCGTTCAAAGGACTGGAGTACGTAAATCGTCCAACTGTAATAATCACTAACGAGACTTTCCGACGATTACCAGTTGAAATCGCATTTTGTAATTCCGAGTGCGAAGCGCAGTTCCCCAAATTTATACGAAATTAATACGGTGCCTGCGTGTACGGCGTTTATAGCGAATCGCTGGTGCCTGCTTGCTTTCCGAGTCCGCCCTTTATATCCATTGCAAGCCCCCGAGCAAGGCCGACCTCTGCCACGAGTAGAATTTTAAGCGCATGATCCCGGAAATTAGGAAGATTTGATCGGCCCCTCGAATTACAAATAACCTTATTATCATCTCAGGCGGTTGCGTTGGAAAATGGAAGATGGCTAAATGAGGTACTTCACTTGGAATTTCCTCTTTCTCTGTACTTCATTCCTGAATTATACTATTACATTAATAATGCCTGAAGAAATGATTCTATTAATCGGATTAAAAAAAAAGAAGGAAGTAGGTATATTGACTTAAAAAGGGGCTTTGCATGAATATTTAATATTGAAAAAATCTCTTATTATTCAGTCTTTTTGCTTTCGAAATATGTACTATCTTTTGAGAAGAAAATTCTAAAACTAAGTATTTAAAAAAAGAAAAAAAACTAAGTCTACTCTCTGAAGGATGCTTCACCACTTTTATCGGAAATCGGTTTCCGGAGGATTTAGCTCGCTTTTCAACATTATACTTATAGTTCATGTACTTCGGATCAAAAATTACTGTACCCATTACCTGCAAAGATAGTCAGAATCCTTCCACACGTTATGCAAGAGAAAAAAAATTATTACTTGAAGTTTCTTTTGGTTTAAGAAATCTTGAATAAGTATAACTTTCTCACTGATATATACGTATATGTAAATTTCTTAGAATCAAATGCACGCAAAAAATAAAAGTCTTACTATTTCGACTGTAACTTTTTCAACGAAAATAGTAGGGTTTACAATTTTCTTAACACAAATTACAATTTGAAATAGTAAGATATTTTAAATGGTAAATTCAGCCATCTCCTTCTTTGCGTGGGCGAACTTCTTTTCATGTAACAAAAAGACGACATTGTACATTTTCTTTATTCATTTTAGTCACCTCGAAAGGTTCCCTTGTTAGTAAAATTCACTCTACCCCGCATCTAGCGACAAGAAGTGTTTCGCCTCTTTTAACCGACTCACGTACCGTTAAATTTTTGCCGACAAATGCATTATCTTTAAATCTCGTTTCCTTCGAAGTTACTTCGACGTACTTATCGAACTCTCTTCAGGTCTCTTCTTTCACATCATCCCTTGCTTCGCGTATTGTAAACAGAAAGAGGAATACGTGAAGGAACAATGAGACCAACTCCAGGGAGTTTTGATCCAACATAACATAAGGAGTTTTCTTCTTGAAACTTAACCCCTAGCAACGGTTTGCAAGCTCGCGCTTTCACTCGTGCCAGAGAAGCACTAGAAAAAGGAAGTGAAATTCGAATAACTAGAAAAGAGAAAGATAGAAAGTGGGCAAAGTATGGCTCACGATTATCTTTAAATTTCACTAGCTGGCTTTTAGCAGTTGGCACGATCAAGCGTACAGACGGGATTATTCAAATTTTTATTTGTTTTCGGTACAAGAACGACGCCTTTGTCGCTTACGTTCTCGTCAGAAATTCTCACTGTCTCAGGAAACTCCCAGTAGAGTAATGAAGGAAAATGCGACGGAGGAAAAGAAACGCGGCTAAAACACTTTTTCTCGTTAGAATCATTACAGCAATACAGAGTAGGGTGTCTAGCATCCAGCAAAAAACATTTCAGTTCGCTTATAAGTCTCGTGGGAGCAAAAGTTTATTTCTTTTAGTGATATCATTTTAAATGTTGACGTCAAACATTATATGCAATGCAATGCAATGAAGAAGAAATAATTTTTTACTTATATTGTAAACTACTTTAAAATATCATAAGAATCTGACAAGTGCGTGCAATATTGGTGTGAGGAAAAGTGGAATTTCATTACTGGTCTAGCGTTGTTGGACGAGAGCTCGAAACCGCCAATCGGTGGTCTTCGATATCGGAATTTGAGCTTTATCGGGCAAGGGATTTTGTACGAGGAACAATCGAATTCCAAAGTCTCAAAATATATTGCACCTCGCTCGATCTATCGATAATCTCACACGACTCTACCGACAGTTATTTGTTTCGAGGAAGCCCCGCGATTCACTTCCAATTCCATTTCCTACGTGGAAAACCCTTTGACGCAAATCCATTTCCATTAATTAAATTTGATCGCTGTTCATTGAGTCGTGTTCCGGATTTTACATGTTGTAACATTCGTTCATTAATAAAAAATAACATGCATGGTGAAAGGCTTGCATTTGTTCAAAATATGAGAAGTACTGGTGTATATTAAAAACGAAAATAATTAAAAGCTGTTAAAAGAAATGGTAAGCATTTCTCTCATCGAGAATAATTTCTTTAAATCTCCTCACGTTTGAAGTTCGAATTATCAAAGTTTATACTTAATAACCTTAAAAATAATACATGAGACTAGAGTTTCATATTGCAACTGCAATTATGTTTTATGCACGCGTAACCCCGTTTATCGCTCATTACATGAAGCAACGTCAGTGCAAAAAAGAATGTAAAGAAGAAAAAAGATAATCAAAAGAAGAAAAGTCAAGTTATTATAAGGCCCTCTATTTAGAAAAATCACATAACTGCACCTTTCCATAAAAACTCGAGGAATAAAGATCATACATAGAATCTACGTTTATATACTTCTACTACCTTTACTTCGACATGTAGACCTAGAGTTTTTTTTCATTCTTTGTGCTCTTTGATACGCCACGAAAGTATGCCAACATCGAAAAACTATTCGCATGTAGATATGAAGTATTCTATTAATCATAAAACTAGTATGAAAATCGTCCATTCTGCATCAAATCCGGTTTTCTTGGGGCTGCTTTTCCATTCTCCCAATTTCCGTTTTCTAACCAAATAAATTTTAGTCCTTCTTTTACATCACAAACATGAACAAAAGATTTTGCTCACATGACACAGTTTATATCTAACGATTGCATTTTTTATGGCATTTTCTTGTAGCAAAATGCGTTAAATTTTCCATCGTGTTGTATTGAAAATGAGTTTAAACGCTGTAACACATTATTTACAAACATGTATTGTGCAATATTAATTAATATTTAATAAATAAATTTTCAATATTATATTTAATTAACAATAAACATAAATGAAAGCGCTGCAAATGTTATGGTTGTTTGAATAATAAATTGTTTATTCTGTTTATTTAATGATGTGCTACAGGTTTTCATTATAATCTCAACTGCAGTATGAACTTCTGTTTCCAACATTTACACTTATTACATTTTGCTGCAACTACACACTTATTTTTAATATATTTATTAGTAAATATTTATAGCATTATCAATAGAATCCAGAGTGGCTCAAATGGTAACGTACTTTAGTCACACATATTTCTCATATTTCTCAGGATTAAAATTTCGTCATACATTCAAGATTTTCTGTAGAAAAAAGTGACTACCAGACACAATTCTTCCCTATTTTTGATGGTCTATATCAAAGACATATAAATCAGATTCTGACTTGTCGAAAAGCTGTTGCCCGAGGTGAAAACCATGATATGAAATATGTGTTTTTTCCAAAGTATGAGAATCAGACAATGTGACTTTGACATAGACAACTGTTCTGTCGCAAGTGACATACGAATCACCCGAGGGGCATCTATCCTCATAGAAAGTTAGCGATGATTTTGCTTCCCATAGGAAGGCAGAAAAGAGGAAAAAGTCTGTTGCCGCTGTAACTTGTCGACATTAAGCCAATTAAGATGACGCATGACCAAAACTTCTGCCCCGGCCGAGTACAACGACGAGGTGAAAAGAAGTAACGTTAAAGAGCAGGGAGAATTTTTCCTCCATTTTCTCATCTTTTCTCCTTTTCCTTGAAAAGAGAAAAGAAAGGAGGTTTGGGAACTGAGACGATCAATTTTCAGTCCTCATTTTTCGCGCCACGACTACCCTGTCCACCAAGCTACTACCCCTTCACTTTCCTTCCTTCCTTCTGCTTTCTCGCCCCGTGACTTGAGTCGACTCGCCGCGAGTCACCTCGCGTTTCTTTTCATGACACTTGACAATTTTTCATGCTTTCCAGGAAAAATTGATTCTCTCGACGAATATGCTCAAGAAAATTTAGAAGTTCCGGTAACACATCATTTACTAGTATCAAGATGTAAGCAAGAAAAAAACAAAGCTTCTGTTTTTCTGTGTTTTAATTCAATATAAGTAAAGAATAAGTCAAAAATTTAATCTAAACTTGGCAGAGACAAAAACCCGTGAATACTCTTGATGTTGAGAAATAACGATAACAGGAATTTTTATTCGGAAGCGGCTAAACCCTTCTGATGTACTAAAACATCAGTTATAATTGTGTGCAGAAAAATGTAAGTTTTCCACATTTTATACTCCAACACAGGGATGATTAAAGGATAAAGTAAATTAAGAAAGAGAAAATGAGTGAAGAAGGAAAGAAAGAGAGAGCCACTTATCACGTCGACTCTTTTAATTTCGCACAACGATCCAAGTTTCATAACGTGCAATCAAAAGAGCGCTGCCAGCTGTGGCTGGCTGAGTAAATATTTGTTTGTTTGTCACGCAGATGACTGGAGTGCGCGAACAGATTGTTAATTATGAGACTAATTTTATTTGGTAGCGGTTTATTAAACCGAACAATGCATTAGCTGCTTTTAACGAAGTGTACGTTCGTTAAATGCCAGGAGCAGCCAACTGTCATGAGAAATTCGTTATTTAGTGTAATATGTGCAATTATATTGTATCACACTAAAAATTTTAGATTGGGTTTTTTATTTTCTACTGTGATAAATTAAAACGGAAATAAAGGAATATAAAATAACAATTGGAGCTTTAGTTGAAACTAATTGCATAAAATTGGAACACGTGATATCATTGCTCAACGCTCAATATTCTCAGTTAGAATTAGGAGAAATCAAGTCCCAAGTCGTACATTGAACGTGGTTAACTAACCAGAAGTAACGATGAGATAGGCGCAGTGAATGTACCCAGTACAGGAAAATACGTTCAATCTGATTCAAAGCCAGGCTCTTTTTGTGTTGAAATTCTCAGAGAAAACTCAGTGGACAGCCGGCAATGACGATGCTTAAACTGTTTTAGAGGAAGAAATCTGAGAAGTTCCATCAATCAGATTGAAGTCCATTGAGGAATGAGAAGAGTTGAAACACGTCTTTTCCTCAGATTGACATCCCTAATTACACGACCAAACTAATAGACCAACTCGGAGCAATACTGCTGAATCAATAGATTCGCTCCGAAAGCGAATCTAAGAATAATTCACAAAGACAGGAATTGGACAAGTACTTGGTGTGAAATATATAGAGCGACTGGAAATCCACGCTCTAATTGTTTGAGAAACTTTGCAGATTGAGATAATACATTACAGTAGATTACAACATTAATTTGCATTAATGGATACATGAACGGAATTACGCTTAATTTGTAATTATAAAAAGTTATCAAAAATTTTATCGTATTAAAAAAAACCGTTAGCTCTTTTTTAAAAAGTGGCTTTTGACAAGCAAAGAAGCTTAGTCGATTACATTACCGAGTGCTTGTTTCTGATCATATCAAGCATGACTCAAAGGATTGTATAATATCCTCGTTGAAGCTTGTTTGCTGTCTCGTGGGTTACACGTTATCTGTTTGATGCGTTAACACTAATCTGACGTTAAAGTAAAAGGGATTTGATTTATTACACCTATGATGCTCAAAACTCATCAAACTTTTGATTCATTTGCTATCGTTATTTACAATCAGCTTTTATTAAATGTTGAATGAATTTCAATCCATCTTCTTGCAATTCCTAATGACGAAGATTTTTAATGAAAACCAGACCTTTCTAAGTTATGCAGTTGCGGAAACTACTTACAGAAAATCAACCAACATTTCAATTTGACTGATGAAGAAGTCTCAAGGAAGAAACTTCCAGTAAGAAATTTCTGATGCATCAAGGAGAAGTGCTCGTTTGTCGACTACTGTAATGTGAAGAGAACAAGATTGAAGTTCATCTGAGATACGTTTATAGAAATACGAAAAATTTCCACTGACTCAGAGAAAGTTTTTCCTTATTTTTTAATAAATGATCAGATGTCTGTCCGCAAATCTTCATGGATAGTAACGAGTAATGGCAAATATTGTACAAGCGACCACATATATCATTGATCGCGAACCTTGTAGTGCAAAACTATCCTACGTATCTTGTAGGTACGAGCATAGGAGTGCCGCTCGTTACGTGAACTATACGTATATATATATATACGACATGGAAACGGCTCGGAAATTAATATGGCTTTGCGAACGGCGAATCGCCTGGCACCACCCCTAAGAATTTATGTTTCGAGGCAATTAAGCCAACGGCCGGCTATCGCGAGCGTAGATTCTCGTCTCTCTCTAATCGATCGGACCACCATCCTACACTTAACCACTCTTCAATAAAAGCTTGGATCGGTTCGGATTCTCGTATGTTGAAGCTTTTAGGCTATAAGTTGTCTCTTTGGATTCGAACTAAATTGCCAGTATAGAGGGACTGTCTAAGGCATTTAAATTTGTATACATCAACGGGAGAAATGTTCAAATTTCATCTTGAGTTTGGTGAACTAATTCACCTTCTGTTTCTCACCTACAAATTAATTTTTGAATTGAATCGAAAAGAACCATTTCCCTACTTCCTTAACTAAATAATCCCAGTCTGTGAGAACGCTTGAAAATCTCAGAGGCTTTGCCCTTCCGCCAAATTGAACGTTACGGTCGGGAATTCACAGGAAACTTTTTCGAGCAGGGTGTGAAGATAGGATAGAACAGAGGGAAAGGGACCAAATGGGAATTGAAGCTTCAGTGTAGGCTTTACTTTTTCACGCTCCGGAAGCTGACTATCTGATGTGGAAGCAAACTGTAAAAATGGGGAATCTAAAATTGGTTCCTAATATCAATTACTTATCCTAGATGATAGGTATTCAATAAGTTTTTGGTACAGGGGTAAACAGATTCAACCATCTAATTTTGAGAATTTTGACATTCCTAACATTTTAAAAATAATTACATATAGTAAAAGGAAATAATGATAACTTTCTTATGGTGTGACACATTAATAGAGACTAAAATTGTAAAAAAAATATTTTTATAATTTAAGTGTAAGCTTTAATAGCTTCACTTTTAAGTTAAATCCCGAGCGGTTCAACCCAAGAGTATTCTTAATAAATTTATCAGATAAATGACCGGAAAAATCTAATTTTATAATATAAGCTGTAAGCAAGAATTAAGAAAACTGATAACAAAGTTATGAAGTCAAAGCTTTGCTCAACGGAGCGTAAAAGAGGCAGAATATAAAGAAGCTTTATTACATTTCTTCAGGTAAGTTTTTCATTCAGAAAGAAATAACAGAATATAACGAGACTGATAAATTAAAATATAAGACAAAGAAGAGTTATAATGAAGTAATACTGGGCAAAATTTTTCAGAGGCAAATTTGCATACCAAATAGAAACAAAATATAAACATATACCATATATATGGTATATATAAAGTAGAGATATATAAACTATTCAGATTTTTTAGTCCGAAAGAATTTCTGTGAGATGAGAAATATAATTAACAAATAATTATTAAATAAATTCAAGTGTAACCGAGACAAGTGCTGCTTAAAATTTTAACGCTGACTGAGAATAATTATAATAAAAGTATCCGAAAATCGATTCAATATTTTCAATCAGTTTGAGACGTCATTAAATTTTGAAACCAGCAGAAGCTTCCTCCTAAAGTAGAAAATTCCCATTTACATCAGTTAGGCAAATAAACGTGAGCTCTGGAATTCAAAGAAGAGTAGATATAGAGGGCGAGACAGGAAGAGGATCAACAAAGAAGAGGAGATATCCGTAAGGTTCGATCGTAAATTGGGACGTTATCGAACGCGAAAGCCCAAAGTAACGAGCCCGGCCCGTCAATCTCCCGGTTTTATTCCTGTTACTACATTTTCGACGAAAATCAACTTCATTTCCAGAATCTGTAAATTTCATTTCCTATAGCGACGCCACTGAATCGAAGCCCTCGCCGCTTATACATTTCCGTGTGGTTATAGCCCGGTTCAGGTGTGAATTAGAAAAAAGTTAAGTTTTCTTGAAACTTTCCAAGTTCAGCCTTCATTCCCCAGCCTCTCAAGGTTCCCTCGACTAACTATTTGCACCCATTGAACCTCCACCCTCTTCTTGTGAAAGCGGGCTTGAGGTTCTCGCGAAAGTGCGCGAGATGCCTGAGGAGAGGTCACTAGGGGCTGAAAGGATGGGGCGGCGAGAAGATAGAGATGGTTTGTCGCTTCTTCCTAACGACACTTTAAAAAGTTAGCCAATGTCTCCCCCGTGATAGAGAAATATTGGTATTTCACGATGAAGGTACCTATCTCTTAGCTTTGGCACATTTCACGACAGCTGCTCGGGTCTTGCCAAAACTTTCTCAACTTTCTACATATCGCGGAGTGTTTTATGTGAATTTTTCGAGAAGGTTTACTTCCTCTTATGTCGGCGAAATTATCTTTAGAGCGTGAGGAATAACAAGTCGAGTTTGTTCTAAAAAAGGATGAAGACTTTGGTATGGTTTTTCAGGTTTGAGGCTTTCCACTTTTCATAATTTTAAGTTTTATTATTTTATTATGTTTTAGTACCAAATTGGAATACAATTTAACAAAGTTTAATATTCAGGTGATTATTCTTACGCGCTGTTAAATTTTTACACGCACTATAAAACGTTATGGCTGCATGTTTCATGCTTAAAATAATAAAACGGCCTCATTTCTAATTTTATTTTCTGCACAACTAAAAAATTAGTTTACTTAATAATTTTTATCTTTAATAATGAAGTGATTAAATCCATCGACGTTATTTGTTCGACTCGAAAATTTCCGACTTCTTAAGACTTATTGAAGTTGACGTGTCGGATTACATAGAAGTTCGAAAAGCTATAACTGCGAGTTGCGATTACGGTAGCGAAAGTTTCTAAGCGAAGATCACTTTTTAGCCACTAAAGCTCTATACCTGTGGCGTGCTTGTGAATTTCCCCGTAAGTAAGTAAGTCCGATCCCTTCTTCCATAGCTTTCACGTGACTCTCTGGATCACGCACTTTACCACAAACTTCGGCCAACTTCGACGAAGTCTCCGCTCGTATAATAGGAACCAGGTGTGCCCGTTTTGAGAGAGAACTTTGACGCGTATTATACTCGTTAAGTTGCACACAAGCTTTTACCTACAAACATCTACCGATAAAACACCAGAAACTTCAAAACTGCTGCAAATTGTCCTATAAAGAAACTACAATTCCCTAAAAGTCTATTATTACCATTTTGGAAACACTTGAAAATTTAATCTAGGATTACAGAAAAAATTGCAAAATGTTCCTTCAGCGTGGATATTTTTTAGAAAAAGCACTTAAATTTCCAAGCACTGTGATTTTAAAAGCTTTTAGAATGAAACACTGTCACGTTACTATCGGAATTTAATTTGAATCTGAAAGTGCTCGAATGCACAATCATTTTCACATGAATCATTTATTATCATAACGCCTTTATTATCTTCATACATTATTTTTACTATCTTTAAAAATAATTTCCCACCATAAAATTGATTCTGATTTCAAAATTCTTTTCTCCCTACCAAAATCAGTATTATCAACGATTTTTTAATAATTTTTGGTCGACAATTTTATTTAAATAATTTAGAACTTTTTGTGCATATTAAACAAGTTAAATGACAAGTTCAATATCTGCAGAAGAGATTATTAAAAGTAAGATTTTCTTCTTTCAGTATAAGAACGGGAAAAGAGTCTCGGCATAATCTGACTGTGTGTGGAGTGGAAATTGCTGGGTAAAAAGGATAAAAGGTGCTTGAAGCGTTTGATAATTTCATTCTCCATGAGCAAGTAGAAAAGTTGGTTGGGTGAGCCGTAGACTGAAATGCATTATAGTAGTGGATGTGTTTACCATCTGCCTGTTGATACAGTCGAGTCACAGTAGTTACACTGAGAACCGATGGTAGCCACAAAATCCTGCATAATACCGTTGCAGCGTTCATAGTCAGAACGGAGTTTTTCCCACCCCATTCGTGAACCGCATAGTCATTTTGTTGTCCGGCGCTGTTAGCGGTATTCATAAGCTGCTTTTTCGAACAATACATCTGTATTATTAATAAAGTTACAGCTCAGATAAGGCTCTAAAAACATCTTTATACAAACTTTTTACAATGAAGTGAATGAAGCACCTAGCAATATGAAAAACGTACCTCTCTAATATTTCCTCTTTTTAAGAGAAATACCTGAATTGCCAATATGGATGCTGAATTTAAAAGGTTTTTCTTATTCAAAAACTAAACATGAATTACTTGATTGTTTTCACACTCAATTTTCAAATCCTTTCAATTAAAAACATGTAGGTATTATTTGTTCGCTTTTGAATATAAGATCACTTTTAAATTGGAACCGATAGCATTGAAATATACTATGATGTAGGGAGTTTTGTAAATATATAAATTACACAGCGAATTTTGAGGTCAGTTAGGAAATCCTTCATCGGTTCACGCTCAATACAGAGTTGGTCTGAGTACAAGCCGCCTTTCGCACAATAGACCATCAATTTTCAGATCGTACTTGAATTCCGTGCATACTGCATGACGGTCGATAAATACCTTATCGCGTTCCGAAATATCCAAACGCTTTGCAACGCCGATATAGTCGCCCTTCGCTTTTGGGTATAGGCGGCAATAAGGACGCGCTCAATAGAGATTGTACCCGAAGACAGAAGATTCCAAACCCCTTCAAGTATTTGAAAGGTGTTTAGCTTTTACATAATGTATACATTACTGATACTTAAAACGGATTTTAAAAGCTTTTGAAGATCAAAAGATCAAAAAGTCAAAGCAAAAAGACAGATTCACTAAAAAACCAATTGAAATATTAAATATGATTTTAACAAAGGATCAAGATATATCGGAATATGGAAATTAAATTTTTATAATACTTCAACACAATATCGATATTCAACGGAACGAAAATTCTGCAACGGGAAGATAATATTATGTTAATATTCTATCCATTTCTCTCTCTCTCTCTCTAATATTGATTAAAATATATTAAGATTATTATTCTATCCATTAAATATATTGGTAGTTATTAGTTTTTTATATTTATAGAAACTTATTATCACCGCTTTATTTTCTAAGATTAACTGTTTCAAGTAGAAAAATCGGTTGCAGTCAGACGCGATATTCTTTACCATTTCCTTTCTCCAGACGAATCAATCTGGATTTTCAAAAAAGTTGAAAGAGCCTTTGAACTTTTACACTTTCGAAATGCAATACAAACTGGGGAAGCACTCACGCGGCTTTATTGCATTAATTTTATGACTCTTCAGGTGTGCTTTGACGGCAATTGGTAGTTAATAGAACCTTAAAGTACATAATCAGATATTTAAATTTTTTTCCTGAGAGAAATCAGTGTCCTCTGTGAGTCTGCATAGAATTCTTGCTTGAATTGCTCTTATGATGTTATCAACGATATCGAGCGAGCTCATTTCACGAAAGTGCCTTTTCGCGTCTTTGTTTGCACATTTCTCTGCCTGTATATATCCAGACAGCAGTAGAGTAGTGTTTATAGTGCTGTCTTCAAGTAAACTGTACTCGAGAGTGTCGCTTTGATTGTTCAAACCTAAATAGGACTTATTTTGGTCCTTAAGTAAAACGAGTAAGACTATACTTCTTGTGTACTTCTTTCCTGGAAATCAATATTTATTTCGTTCATTGCCTGGACGTCTCCAGCTTAATTTAAGAGGCAATCATTCTCGAAATAGGCAATCACAATTTTCAGGATTAAATATTTTAAATATTTTAAAATACTTTATACGAGTTATTTATATCGCAGTATTATTATTTTTAAAATGAATCATTTTAATGAGATTTCAATTTAAAACAAAACCACTTCGTATATATTAGTAATTTAATTGTATATTGCTGGATGCTCATATAGAATTACATTTTGAAGGATAATTAATGATGGTAACGAAATTGAAAGTATAATTAGAGAACGCTTTGCTTTTAGCAGGAATATTGAAATTCCTTTTGATATATCGAAATTCTTGTAGCAATTTAGATCGCGATTAAAACAGTTTATTATTTCACGATGAAAATTAGGATTCAGCATAGTTTGCATAAAGTTCAATTTCATTTGTAATATAATGCTTTATTGAAGTTAAATACCCTTATCCGAGTATTATAGGGCAGTTTAAAAATGTATTACATATCTTATAGAATTAGAGAATTAATAAATATACAAATTCAATTCATTAAGGAGTTAATTTTGATCAATTTTGAATCAACTTGTGAAGACGGAGATAATATATTATGATCAACTCAACATGAAGGAAACTGATTTTCAATACAAATTATATGCTAGTCCTCCTTCTATTCTGAAGCCAAAAGTTCATTTCCAGTCACGCACCAAGCGCTGGAATATAACTTAAATAATATTGACCCCATTTCTCCTTCTCTTTTACTATCTCTCCATACAACTTTTAATTAAATCATTCATGGGCAATTTTTTTACAAGATATTGATTCAGATAATATTAGTTGCAAAATCCACGAACAAATATTGAAAAATGTATGCAACTCGTTTCAATGAATGTGAAAAAAACTTTAGTATATAAAACAACTCGGCAAACAAGCCATGTAAAAAAAATTCCAATACGTTTGCAGCACCATCAGTTTCTCTCTGTTTCGATGCTTTCCTCGCTTCAACTACCAATACAAACATAGAGTTTTCAATTTATAACTCAGGAAGCGATTGTATGCGGTTCATGCCAACTCAAGAATTATATATATATATATAAATTGATGTAAAAAAAATTAACTCAATACTTCTCAATTTTCTGTAGGGTCCAGTGATAAACAAGCATATAAAAAAGAAGAAAAATCATATATTCACATATACTTATTGATTGGAAACTCAAATCTTTTCGAAATTCGTATAATTTAAAAAAAATGAGTAGTGTTTAATGTTTATTTACTGTACTGCTATGAATAAATACAACTCATTATCAATGATGTGATTATTGTTTTCAAGATTTTCTAGTTTTTAATACAAATTTACAAGAATTTTTTGCATGCATTTTAAATTTGATAGATTGATCAAGGCGAATCTTTCCTGCGAGATTCATCCATCACTTGATATTTTTGAGATGTTGATTTTACTTGGCGAAAATTCTGTTTCCCTTGAAATTTAAATTCAACCTTGCCTGAGGATATGGACATAGTCAGAGGCCGTGTAAAAAGAAGCTAAATAATAAAAGGGGAAAATCTTCTGCGTGAATACCTTCTCGCTTCAGTGACCTTCGTTTAACCCAAAGTTTTTATAAAAATGGATTCTCCTAATGCAGTTTTCTTGTTACCTTACAATGGTGGATATCCATCACTCTTATCCTCTTCCCAACCAAAAACAACCTACATGCTAAACTTTTCATATAAAAAAGCTCTACAGTCGATTTACATCGATGAAACCTTGGATACGAACCACCCCTCAATAAGTTATTTTTTTATATAATACATAATAAATCTCAAATGAAGAAATTTTCTCCGATTCAAATATATTGACTGTTCCTGAATTTACGTGATTCAATTATAATGTAACGGCTGAAAGTAACACTATTATTATTGTTCTCGACTTATTAGTAATTAATTAATGATGGTTTAATCAGTTTGTAATTACTTATTATTACTACAATTAGTTAAGTGCTATTCATTGGAAGGTATAAATCATTTAGGAACAAAAGTATTGAGAATTTATTTAATATTTTTACTAGTAGAAATTCTAAGTACGTCACATTTGCCCCATTTTGAATCAGACATAATGCAAAATAATATTATTAGTCAATTAAAATTGACTATAACATAATTATGGATAATGATACCGAAGAGGAAAAGCTATGGGAGTGTAATATGTGTAAAGCGTATGGGATTATTAAGTAGACTCTAATCATTTCCACAGCATGCAATGGTCCATTCTTTGCACTGACCTTATCGTTCTCGGGCCTTATCGTGAATTCCGCTTGGTCGAACGACAACCTCATTCGTGGAATCTCGTACCAATCCGGCGCAAGTGCAGTTCGCTTCCCACTGAGGGATCTTTGAGGCCATTTAACACATTAACCTCTACTCGTAGGCCGATTAAAGTGCCATTGTCGGTGATAATAAAGTTACAATTGTATAAACGGATAAAATATTAAGCTTGAATTTTCAAGCAAAAGTAATTTTCTCATCGAGTAAAGGGTAAAAAGGAAAATTTGTAGAATTGCAAAGAGGATTGCTTTGAAGGTTGAAAAATTATTAATCAACAACTTTCAAGCATGAAGGCTCTCAGAGTTTAAGCATAAAACTTGCAAACTTATTAATGATTTTACGCCTTAAAACTTTCAAAGCTTTCACAGCTTTTAAAACTTTTGATTAAAACTATTAACGTAGCTATATTTAAAAATTCTACTGATTATGAGATATGGATGAAGAAGGAAAATAGAAATACACTAAATTTCATACAGCTGCTTTAAAATGTAGGTATAAATAAAATTATGGAAAATAAAGTGTGAATGAAATGTGAGAATAATAGGGAAAAATGGTAATTTGATTAAAATGTTCGTTTAACCCGATAGCTAGTGCTGTACCAAGCAGACGACTATGAAATGTCGCTGCCGGTTGTTGCTGTAAAATCAATATCACTCCGCCCACCCGGTTGTTCTCTGACGCTCTCTTTCCCTCCCAGACACCCCACCCATGTCTTTTGCTCCCTTCGGGTTAACCGCGACTTTTCGCATCCCTCACTTCCGATGGCTTCTTCCATTCTTGTTCGCCCCGTATCGCGATTTTTCTCGTCAAATTACCTGACACTGGTAATGTCAAAGGATTTTTTTGTCACCGGCTGCGTGCTACTAAGGAGACGAAGGGCGACAAGAAAGCCACAGGAGAAGTCACCCATGAAATATGGTGTGCGAGAAAAGAAAGATGATTTCCAGAGACAAGAAATAAAATCTCAAGCAGTGATATTTTTATCTTCCTGAACCTGCATTGTCTAAGAAACTATTCCACTTTCAAACACTTTTGTTGTTTCATTTTAAGTGGATTACAATTTAATCCAGTATAGCGTAGAATAATCTAAATAAATCGAATTTTAATACGAACAAAAGGAGGTAAGAAATGATGAACTATTTTAAAATCGGACTGAGCATCCATGAAACGTGCAATTATCTTGAGATGCATGGCAGGAGATAAGCCGGATCCTCGATAATGCAATTCAAGTCACTTTCTCAGAAATTGTTTCGGAATTAACAGGGACGTTTCGGCGAACCAATAGAAAGTCCAGTTAGAAAGCTTCTATCCAGTGCGAGAATAACACTTGGAACTTCGACATCCAGAACTCAATTAAAAGCAGAGGATGTTTCAAGCGACAAAGTGCCAATGCTGCAGACCGGAAGTCCTGGAAGGATGCCAAGCTTAGCGACGATTCAAGATCCATGCAAGTGTTTCCACAGAATCGCCAATGACTAGATATCGTTCGATAACTTCGTTGAGCGAGACTGCAAAGACGTCGGATCTAGGTACTCAAATATACATGGAATAAATATACCTTTTCGAGAAACTACACTTTATCTTGCATATACGACTTTCGTCCTTGCCAAAACAAATTTCCGATGCAGTTTTTCAAAGGTGTATTTACATTTCACTAGAATCGCAAATCCTGGATTTTGTATTTTATTGTCAATTAAAAAAAATTCTGAGTATAAGATTGAGAATTTCCCATGATCAATTTCATGATCTGCAAAATCGAACTATTCCCTCTTTTTTTCCGGAACTAAGAAATATTTACTCAATGGCGTACTTCGCTATTCCTGCGAATATTTCTTTTTGTTTTGACGATATTATTTCAAGTAATACTCATCCTTTTGTATTTTTTGCTTCTTTAAGAACCGTCTCTTTAAAACATCGATGCAGCAAATTAAAAAAAATACTTTATTTTCAGAAGATTTGGAAATAAAAGCCGATTTTCATTCAGCAGAAATACTGTTCAATTATTTTTTTTATTACTAATATGTGAGTTATTTCTTACATATAAACTAAACAATTTAATGTGATTTCATTAAAACTTCAAAAATAATTTCTTTGAATTTATCAGATTTTTAAACTCAAAAATTGGAAAAGTTGGTCTTCTGTTTGCTGACAATGTTATTCCTCTCATATTAATTTAATATTCAATTATTGCAAGATTTTTATTAATAAAAAAATAATTACTTTTTATAAATTTAATTTTCAGAGCACCCGGCATATTCCCCTCATTTGCAAAGCCCTTAGTGGAATCCATCGTGTGTCAATTCATCCATGCCTGCGTCAATGGAAGTGTCTCAGAAGAACTGTGCAGAAAAACGGGAGATTGACGAATAAATCGTCCACTAATTAGACTTTGTCAGTCTTCTTCTCTAATGCTAATAATTTCACCATTCGATCGGTGAGCTTGACAACCCGCTTCGGGAAATCTCCCTTAATATAATCTCCTTATTAGTTTACCTCTCCCCCTTTTCAATTGCGAGCTCAACCCGTACTAACACATCCGTTAGAGTGCTACACGATATCTCGATTCTTCGACCTTTATACCTGCATCATCGTCTATCAAGATTTTCTTGCGGATTTATTATCATTTCTCAATTACTCTCTATAAACAGCTTCTTGAACACGAAACTACACTGAATAAAAACTTTTTGAAGAAGTTCAACATTAGAGTATGTTTGTACAACATGAAAATTATATTTGGCGGTAGTCTTGATAAAGAATTCTAAATAATTTTTGAAGAATATTAAAGTTTCAGAATACTTTTATAAACTAGAGAAAGAAAAAGGATATTCAGAAAATGAGGGTTTTAACTGTTCAAAGTCTCTAAGAAGTTTTTAGGGAAAATGTTGACCCTGTTTTTACGTTCATGTTGAAAGTTTCTAAAAGTTAATGACGTTTAGAGGATACATATGGATGGTGGCTGAATTCTTGTTTCCAGTTAAAAGATGAGATTAAAAAGGCGTTCTCCAACTGAAGGGTTGCGGCATGAAATTGATTTTTTTCACCATGAAGCAATTCCCAGAGCAATGTAGATATTGCACCGAGTCACCGGGAATAGACGTCGCCCGGAGGACGGGAACGTTCAGGTCATCGGTGGATGTAGGCACTGATTGGATCACACCCCTAACTACCCTCTGATGACCACTCGGCACATGGCTGAGCGTTCCACCTGGGATTTATAGGAGGCCAACGTCCTACTTCACTTCGATTACCGTTTCCACATCGCGGTAGCATCTAGCATCACACGTTACCGCTCTCGCTAGATGTGTTTTCTCTTCCGGGATCTTGTACCCAGCTTCCAACCCTATCTCAACCTAGTGGTCGACCACGACCTGGATTGCTAGATACCGTCGGTTGCACCATAACCCAAGATCATTTCACAGATGCCAGCTTCTCCGGTTGCTCGACAACCAATTGATTTATGATGATATTATATGCTTACCCAACCCTACCCAACCTCCTCTTCCAAATTCTTTTTCCAACCACCCTTTTGAACCTTCCTGTCCACCTTTCTGTCCACCTCCTTTACCACCCATTTTCTAACCACTTTTCCTATATCCTTTTTGTAACAGTTTTTCCTTCTTTCTTTAAAAATACTTTTCTAAGTCACTTATTCCATCCTTTTTTCCAAAATTTGAAACCTCAAAAGTAATTAGAGCAATTAATTCAAAAAAGTGGAAAGTAAAAAGCATAAAATACAAAACGAAAAGTTGCATTGTCTACTTCCTTATGTAACCTTATCTAGGAATCCAAAATATGAACACTTCAAAGGCCTCTTTCCATCTCATATTTGTACCGTTGATAGTTAAAAATTCTGAAATAATTTAATATTTTAATTCCTGATCTTATTTAATGATTTTATTTTCATTATTTTTTCGCATCTCCACGTTGAAAAGTAAAAGGTAATTCAGAATGGAGAACTGCATAAAAACATGAGATACATAAATTCATAGATATCGATGTGTCGTCAAGCTCATCATCGTTCACCACGGGAATCGATCTGTCAAGCTTCCAGTCTCTTGAGTTAGTTAAAGAAACTTGCAGGAGTGAATTTCCAAGTTTGTCCGGAAGTGGAAGATCGAAACGGAAGATGAGTTAGTGAAAACCGAGGAGTGGATAAGAGACAGGGGTAGAGGTAGGGCAGAGTGTACAATCAATTTGATTGAGGCTAGGGGCGCTTTTTAGACTGGAAGGAAGAGCACCTTTAATGATTTCGCCCTCGGAAAGTGGCGTCATCACGAGTGATTGGCCGCGGTTTCGCGCTCGAATAGAAAGCTGGAGAAGCAGCGTCCAACTCTCGTTACCAACAAGCGAACCACCGAGTACTTACTCAACAGGGAACCTATTCTGATTGGGGAGCTTTCGATGGTTACCCGTTTGTGCAATGGAACGTAATTCCATGAGGAAGGATTTGTAGAATCACCCAGGAATCGTCGAATCGACGAATTGCGCCTGTTCAATGTTCAATGCTGGGCGAGGCACAATTTTATTTTATTTCCCTCAAAAGTGGATAAAGTGAATGTATAGGTAACGTTGATCCCGAAATCACGTAACGTACAGGATAAAGAGTTACAGACTGCAGACCACGCTTTTGGTTATTTTGCATTTAATTCTACTCTTTTATCAATCAGAATTGCAAACCACTGATTTTTGAATTATCTACCATTGGGTTTTCGTTCAATTGAGAAATGCCAGTGCATTGGACCTTTAAATGAACTTCGATGTTTGAATAGAGTTAGAATATAGCAAAGGGAGTATGTTTCGATCCATGTAAAAAATTTCGTTGCATTTTACAGGGTTATTCACTATTCACTTTCAATGGTAGAGAATAAAATACTTCCGAATTTTATATTAAACAGCAGGGAATTAATGATTCTAGAATAATATTATTGCAGAAATATTAAAAATTCATACATTTCATGCTTCATTTTATGTGAATACATTGTGCAAATGTTACAAAACTGGCGATAAAAAGTTAAAGACTTTTCATTCCATTCGCAGCAATCGTTGGAATTAATGGACGACGCCGAACAACGACGATTAAGGTTCGCGGTAAGAATGCGTCTTGCTAGTTCGAATAATAATTCTGGTGCATGCTTCATCGAGCGCCATAAACGTCCAAGCAGCGGCAAGTAAATTGAAATTATTCCATGGTCGTGCTTGCTGAGCTACCGTTGCTGTTACTGTATCCGACTCTGTAAATAAGGAGTAACTGCTCCGATTTGTGCCACGGATTTATCGTGCACGTTTTATCGCGACCATCTTTTCAGCGACATCAACCAACGACCTGTCTCGAGTTGCCAGGTAATTTTTCAAGTAAAATTTACCGTAAAATGTTTTCTCATCAGTAGTAGTGCCTGGAAAAAAGAGCTGTGTATCTATCTACGAATAGAAGTTTCAATTTATTTCACATCTATAGTAAAAAATACCCATTCTTGCCAAATATTCTTGTAATTGTCTTGTAATTTTCTTGTAAAAGTTGAGTTAAAGAACAATCCATAAATGTAGAAATATCTTTATCCGCAAAATAATTCATCTTGTTAAAAAAAAAATTCAGATCAGAGCTTGATTATACTTTAATGAGTTTCGTCGTATTTATCGTTAGGAGGAAGTAAAACCGAGTTTATAGTTGTTTCGCTTCGTTCAAGAGGGAAATCAGATTATGACTTTGATTCAAATAAATAGCAGTGTAACTTTTCATTAAAGAAATTGCTAAAGAATTCGCAACTATGAGGAAAGGCGAGACTTTATCGGAACAAAGTTCGAAGTTTCTTTAACGATAGGAACGTTTCTAGCGAATTCACAGTAGATATGGAAATACAAAGGCAAAGAAAAGATGCCTCATGAAAATTTCATGCATCTATTACAAACTTTCTCTATCTGTATTCATGTAAGCAGATATATGCATCATTCTTTCTCTATTCTATGTACTCTTGTTATTAAGAAATGAAGATCGACAACTTATGTAGTTTGTTAATCTACGTTCAACATTGTTGAATAATATCTGCAATAATGATGATTGAAAATAAGATTTTTATTTTAGGAAACGAGAATTGATTGAACTGGGTGGAAGTTTCGAACAAAGGAGGCAATTACTGGCATAATACTTGTTTAAAGATTCACGTCTGAAGCAGCAGTAATTTTCTTGCCCTTTTACTGGCATCTTTACCTGGGGCTTCAAGTCTCTAATATCAACGAGAATTTCTCTCTAGCTTGAAAGCATCTTCAATCGCTTGGCTTTTTCATTGGAATTACAAACAATCGCCTTGAGAATGCTTTTTAATCCTCAGCAATAAAACAATCAGGAGCTGGGTCCTCTTGCATCTCAGGGCCAATTCAAGCAACCTTCTCTGTACCACCCTCATCCCCTCTTTGATTTTTTTCCTTCTGGCTCTGGAGTGGAATTCTTTTTTCCTTTTTTCATCTTTCTCTGTTTCTGTTCTTTATCCAGGACGTACCTACGCCCACTCTGACTTTCCTTTGCCTTGCTTCTTCCTCCCAATTTCTCGGCGCCTTTTTCACCTCTCCAGAGACAGCCGGAAGCGATGCTCAGACTCTCGTCCCTTTTTAAAACAATCGAAGCTCGTAAACAACGTCATTCTCAGCTCTTTGTTTGGCCTGCCATCTTGCCACTAGAGAGACCATCGCTCTGTTGAACCTTATTCTTATTACACACGTTCATCATTTTCTATAGTTTGTTCTCGGTCGTTTCTTGAATTGTTCCTTAATCTTAAAAGTACAAGTTTGCAGTTCTTGGAATTTTCTTTTATTACTCGAAATTTTCTTAACTTGAGTGGAAAATATTTTACAGCTTGTTGGAAGTTGCGGCGTTTAGGTGAAACTCATTACAGAGCTTTTTTCCAGTCGGATTTTACATTTATTAAATTTATTTCTCGGGAGAAAAACATTTTGCTAAAGTAAATGAAAGTCATTGTGAGTTGGAGATACTTAAATGTTGAAGGAAGAAATGATTATAATGGCATCTCTCCAATAAGAACTTGGAAATTTCAGTCCACTTTTAACTCTTCTTATTGCTATAATTATAAGTAATATTACAGTAAGAAGATTTATATTTTGCAGAGAAATAAATTTGCTCAATCAAGTTTTTTAATTAATGTTTTGGAGACTAAAATAAGTTGATAATTAAAATAAGAGAGATTAAATTAAATAAGAAAGATTCATTGTTCTTTTCCAGTACATTTGTTCTCTTTTCTTTTTAAAACCTTTCGTTAATTCTTATTCGATTGTATTTCTCTAGCACCCACATACACGTAAACACTACACACACCTCGACTTTTTTTACTGGACATACAAAATGAGGACGATAGAAGAAACCGCAAAATCCTCTATAAAGCGTCAAAGAGTGGGTGGCTCGACGAAAAAGCTCTTAGCATGTCGACGGTAGTGTAAATCTCAGTTGCCACAAATATACTGTGACAAGTTAAAAGGGGACCGCTATCTGGTAAAACAAAATTATTTGTTACGTTACCGCTTCCTAACACGCGTACGAATTTCGAAAGAGAAACGAATTTATGTCCGAATCTATTAGAGTTTATTTATCAACTCTTCCATCCAAACTAATCTCATCAATTTCATTTCAAAAACTATTTTATAAATACTTTTTCAAGCATATGCTATTATAACATTTTAATCAGCGTTACTGAATTCCCGTGCAGAAATTTAGATGCACTTCTGGTAGGGTCCTGACCAATTTTTCGTCGTTCTAGTGTGGTCCTGATCTGGAAAACTGGCAAGGACCCCACATTCGTAAACAATTCTTGGATTCATTATTTGTAATATTTGATTATTTACCTAGTTAATTTTCAGAAATCGAAAATATATTATCGCAATCCCGAAATCTGAAGCGACAATCTCTTTTCACCCTTTGGTTGGATTTCTATTCGCTGCCTATACTTGAAAATCGAGATCAGAGCTGCCAACTAATTGTAATGAATTTCAAGCGATTTCAAACATTTAAAGTGGTTTTAAGGAGTTTTTAAAGAACTTTAAAAGACTTCAGGGGAGTTTCAAGATTTTATAGTAATAAAACATTTTGATTAATACTTTAAAGGATTTTAAATATTCAAGAATCTTAAAGGATTTTTAAAAAATTTTCTTTGAAGTGATGTTAGGAAATTAAAAATAATTTCAAGAAATTTTACAGGATTTCAAAGATATCAATATTTTCTAAAGGCTTTTAAGAGATTTTAAGTGATTTTTAGAGATTTAGAGCGATTTCAATAGATTTCAAGTGATTTGATAGAATTTTAAAATAGTTTCAGAAGAACTCAGATGAGTTTCATGTAATTAAACAATTTTTTAAAGTATTGTTATTCTCCACACTCACTCTCTAGAGTGGGAGGTAACTAGTTCCTCCCCATACAGGGATTTTCGAAGATCTACACCCGAAGGAAACCCTAGGGTCCTAATGGTGTAGACTCTTCTTGTCTCT
>JAUESI010000017.1:566799-582903 GCA_032275145.1 Synergus laeviventris | reverse complement strand
TGCAGTATTCATGAATTTAGCAGGGCTATTAGTCAAAGCCATTTTTCGTTACCCACTTTTCAAATTAGTCGATTTTTAAAATATTTTTTATAGAGATATTTCGAAGATTGTAAAAGAAAGAACTAGGAAGCGGCTAGATTGCATTTCCTCTGCATTTTTCCACTTTCCATCTTCGATCTTTCCACGTCTATATTTATATAGGTTTCGACAACATGGATGTGCAAGTTGACATCGGAATCGATTTGAGAGTGCGTTTAACGGTCACATGTCTTTTTGCTTCTCGCGCTCTTCATACGAACATGTGAACCGCCGCACGAGTCCTTCTCTTTCTTTTTACTTCGTTCATACCTGAGCTATCTTTCTTTTTCCCTTCACGTCAGATGACAGACAATTTTTACCTCGGTGATTGCATTTGCAATTCCAATGCGGAAACGCACACGCTGACATTTCTGCTAGCGGTTCACATACTTTAGGCATAGATGTCAATAACGAGAATATAAGTGGCATAGAATCTTTGAAGTTAAGATGGTTCAATATATCTTTTTCTGTAAATCCTGATGAGTATGTCTCGTAAATTTAATTCAAATCTAGATGAAACTGGAAGCGAGCGACGAGACTTGAAAAGAAATGTAAACGAAAAATGAGATCTTTCCTAAAACTCTAGTAGTACGATAATTTAATTTCAGATATAGTAGTGTTGTTTCCTACTTTGCCAACTTCGTGAAGCGTATTCTGGACGGAAAATTAATAGCACAAAGGACATGCTTTCCGCTGTAACTCTGCCTTGAGAAGAATTTTTAAGAAAAGAGACTATTGCCTCTCAACGTTGCTAGCATAAACATAATTTCTGCAATTTATTTCTGAATAATGAATATATATATATATGCATCTCCGAGAAGTTCTTTAGAATAAAATTGTTTGAAAAGTCTAATTATCTCAGAATTGATCATCATTTCACAAGCTTGAGCTCTACGAACTGATACGACTACATATAAAATATCAATTTCAATCTAAGCAAAAATTTCAATGATTAATTCATCAATAATCTGCAATGTTGAAATATTGATGGTACTAGTTTTGTTAATTGCAGCATTTCATTATACCATAAAATTTATATCACTATGTGATACTATTTCATTATTTATGAAATATCTATATTCCTATACTAAATCTCATCCAATCTGTTTAACAATTCAATTGAAATTTCAAACAATTCTAATTTGAAATATTAACTCAATACTCGCATAATTTTTTTTTTCAAGGTATCGATAAGTTAGGTACAACATTCTGTGATAAAAAAAAATATAATTTATAGAATCAAACCCGCACGATTTTCTTGGACCACCAAAATTCTGAACCTGATAAATCGTTTGAAAGCTCAGCAAAGTTAGATCCTTGCAACACCTGCATTCTGGCCGAAAGCGAACACCTCCCCAAAGAGCAGAAGACATTTTTTACAGGATTTCGAACTATAAATTCAACATATCGTGGTTAAAAATGACGGAAATGGAAAAAGAATTACTGATAATTGCTCCATATGTGAAAAACGCTTTTTTGCACATTACGCGCAGTCGATGCCGGGCATGTCTTTTGAATAAAGCTAGGTTTAGAAAAAGGGAGAATGTAGTCATGAATTTCCAGGAAAAACAACAACATTGTCGTAACAATGGTGGAAACTTTGTAAAAACATTTATTTTCAATCTAGCTTCTTTCTCTCTTGCTTTCAAAACCTCGAGAATTTTTTATTTTGAGATATTCATAATTGGTAGATATGTCATTTCTGGAATGAAACTGATTGAGTCAGGAGTGATAACACGTGAAAATGGTATGAAAATCGAAACATATATTAAGTCAATTTCATGCTTGACAGTGATTTGCAAAACCTCAATTTCCTCGGTTTCACATTTGAAGCTCTTGGTTGATTTGTTCATAATGCGGTTCACTTGATACATATTAATTTTCAATTACGGAATTTCATGTATCCTTCAGAATTATCGTTAATACTAATTATAATCGCAAAATTTAAATTGAATACGCATTTCTTCAATTAATTAATAAATAAAAATATGATATTACTTACAACTTTATTTTTTCTTAGCTTATAGAGAGATCTTAGAATTGATAGATTTTTATATACGATCGAATCACTCTGTAGAAAATGACAAATATCCTTCTCAGTAGTAAAAATCAATAAAATGTCAGGCATTGCTTTTTTCCAACTGCTCAGTGTCAAATTTCAGAATTTCAGTAATAAAAGTCAATGAAAGTACTGACTAAGATAGTAATCAAGTTTTTCACCCTATAATAGAGGATTGTAAACGCTTTTCAAATACCGTATTTTTTGAAATGTACTCTCTGACAGTGACACCAAAAACCTGATGAAATAGATTGATCGCCTGCATAAACAGATATCTGTTTCAAAATTGGAAAAAAAAACTTTTTTTATAGCGCGGAACACATTGCGAGACCCATGTCAATCATACGTTATCGGTAACTGGAATTGGCAACGTGGATACTGAATGTAGATGAAACAAGGAATAAAAAAATTCATCATTGCAGAGATGACAAGGTTGTCGTTGCTTGTGTCATTAGAGTACTTATTTCACAGAGAGAAATCTTCACCAAGTACGAAGTAACTCCTGAAAACATAATTTCAGTTCCTTAAGAAGCAATTAATTCTGTCCCCAAAGGCACGATAAAGGGAATTTGAGGCGGAAGATGGGAATATAAGAGAAGCCAGACATTTAAATTAAGTGGCTTCCTTCGAAATTAGATCAGGGAGAACGCGCATCGCTTCCTTCCTTACTTCTTCTGAAGTTCACCGTGATTTTAAGATTCCCACCTAAGCTTATGCTATCGATTTACTTTTCGATTATTCTAATTTAAACGGTACTGATTTCGATATTTAATTTGTGTTATTCAATATTAAAATATATTCTATTTTTTTCCTTTTTTATACTAGGTTGCAATATTTTTCCTGAATTTGTATAATATGTGAGCATTTTCGTTGTTAATGTATGATAGTGTGGGAATGTCACTTCACGTGACTTGTGTCCATTTGTCGGAGATTAGTAGTAAGGGAAAACAGCCAATGACATTTTGAAAAAGAGAATGAAAGAGGTAAATGTAACAAGAGTGGAAAGGGTGAGCCGAAAAAGACAGGTCGTTGTCAGTGGGGAATTCGCATTTTGCTAGTGTGTTATGTCCGCAATGCGTGTAATGCCCCACATGATTATAAATGCAATTTAATATGCGTATAAGGTTTATAATTAGTCGACAGTTAATGTAAACTTTTGGTATTAGTATAAAAGTACGAGTATTTGTAAACTTCAAAAAGCTGTCTTGTCTTTTACAATTCGAATCTTCCATTCCTTCCAAACACCAAATGCCAAGAGGTTTAGTGGTAAAGTAGTTACGCTTCTATAACTGCATCCTAATTGGATTACCCTATCATTGGCAGTCATGTTGGTTTGTTAGTCACTATTACTTGTTAGTCACTACACTTCGCACACTAACTTCCTCCAAATGCGTTCTAAACAAAAATAACAATTTCTACAAAAAAATGTACCAAAACTTATTTTCCTCATGAAATTAGCATTTTCTCTCATAGTTTCTCATTTTAAACTTTCCAATTTCGGACTTTCTATTTAAGAATTTTCAATTTCGAATACACTTCGTGCAACTCTTTTCCAGATTGCCCTTTCCCTCTATATTTACTCAAGAAACACAGTCGTTCGTTTCTGTCAATAAAACCCGAATATTACTTTTCAATTTCATTTCGTTGAATTTTCCTCAGAGTGACTCGAGTTGGTTGTAGGTATGTAGCCTCTAGGTGTTATAAAAGAGGAGGCAGTGAAAAATTCTCGATGTTTTTCTCTCAACTTTCCTCTCTGTGCAGGAGATTTAAGAACATCAAGTCCAAGGAGACCAGGCATATAACGAAAAACAATTTTCGTCACACTCTGTCTCAGCGAGAAGGGATTCGACTCGATGCTTTCGGAATCCTCCACCCTATAACAAAATTATTGCCATGACGCCAGTCGATACACGAATGGAGAGCTCGAGTCGACCTAGTACGTGGCATACGGGGGTGTCTTTCCTGCCACCCATCAATATTGCAGTGGCGCTTCAACGAGTAACATGTTTCACCGTGACATTGCTTCGTTATACTACAATCCGCAGAGACAGCCACTCCTACTTTTATTACTTTACATCATTTCACTTTCGAATCTTATTTCCTTCTTCCTAATTTCTTATAATTAAAGACATGGCTTTCAAACTACCTCTCTCTCTCTGTCTATGACTCTAAAATCCTCTTTTACCCATCAACACTATAGAAATAGGATAATCTATTGTTGAGAGGAATCTTTTAATTATCGGCTGTGATTGGTCCGTAGAGGATGTTTTTCCCTAGTGAGAGATTCAAGTGCAAATGAAATAATTGTGCACTGGACAGAAGGCTTTTGATCTAATTAGAACGAATCGACGATACAAAGAGATGGGTTATAATTGAAAGGCAGCAGAAAATTAGCCATTGGTCATGGGTTGGATTTCGATAGAAATCAAGAGAGAGAGAGAGTTCAAAATCGACTTTCGGTTTTTTGTCTCGGGATTTGCAGTTTCGTCGAAGAATATAGGGAGGACGAGGAGATAGTTATGATTTTTAATTAAGCAGATACACGTCTGCACGAACCAATTACCATCGAGCAATGCATACAGAAGGGAAAATTCAATGACTAAATCGCTATAAATGCCGAAAATCTCCCAGATCGGGCAAACGTTGCTGCGATAACGATTCCGAATTCTCTTTTTGCCCGTTTCCTCCTTCACTGTACATAGTCTTTAACTATTTAATGGGCACGATATTCTAACGATTTGTTTGCCGAGGCGCTTCAGTGTAGATTTTAAACCGTTTCTCGCAAACAGGGAATGTGGATATTTTTCCAACTACCTTAGTTGGAAATAATTTCTAAAGTGAGTTCGTGCCTTGATTTTTAACGAATAAATATTGAAGTTCTTCCTACGAGAGACTTGATCTATACACAGAGTATTATGTTTTACTTGGAAAAGAGGTTCTTCCTTAAAATTCTTTGCATTTCCTTAAACTGTTTGAACCATTAAAAATTGTAATTTTTTTTCATTTAACAGTTTAAAAAAGTACTATAATAGTCTATAATAGATTGAATTTGGTATATCTCGGAAAAGAAAAATCGAATGCCACAGATCGAAAATGGATTTTAAAGGGAAAGAGTAGTACTAGAAGATTAGAGTATTTCAAAATCCTCACGTGCTAGAGTAATTTTGTGGTCAGATTTGGATTCAGCGCCAAAAAATCTACAAGAGACTATAGGTTTCATTTAGGTAGTAAAAAAAAGTGAAATTTTATCGAACTGTCTTATTAAATTATCTTTTTTGAAAATGTATTCAATATTTATAATAGCACGAAACAAGAAATTTGCATAAAGAGATAATAATAATTCCACAAAGTACAAGGGAGACTCTTCTTGACAATAAGACTAGTCAATCTTGCCTTTCTACGTGCTCTATAAACGTATAACAGTTGGTATAGTACGGTTCTCTTGCCCTTATTTCAGTCCGACCCTTTCAGAATGACACTTCAGCTGTCTTGGTAGCTACTTCAAAGCATAAAAGGATCTTATGCAAGACTAAATTGCGAACTGTTGTCTCGTTAATTATACATAAATAGATTAAGTTTAACTACCTATTGTTAATTTATGAGCAGAATACTCTGAGAGTGATTAGGGCGAAAAAACTATCAAGTGTCGTGAGAGGCTAGAATATTGAAAGAACAATGGAAAAAGAGTCGATTAATGTTACCTTTCTTTTTTTCTCATCTTCTCAATTTTCTTCTTTCCATTTCTTCCATCCTCCTTTCTTTTTAGCCTGCTTTCTTTTCCGCTTACACTAACACTTTTTCGACGAGTCAAGCCCGAGAAACGAGCAGCTATTAGCGATTTTTCGCCCATTCGATTTCATTCAGCGCTCATTAAACCGAACGGTGTCAAATTGCGAGCTAAAGAGACATTAGAATATTCTCAGAAGCGAATTACCCAAGCTGTAATTGATACGCCCTTTTGAATCGTATAAACTAAATCCCTTCATGTTCTTGTGCATTATTCATTTAAATATCAACATCTTGCAGACATTGATATTTTGCTGAGAATTTATAGGATTTTATATATAAATTCCAAAAGATTGCTTTAAATATGTTCTGAAACAACATAAAATAAATAGGAATATATCAGATTATTTTATATTTGGCTTGTGGGTTACTTTTATGAATATTACAAATATGCAATATATTCGAAGAAATTATCCAACGTTAACGAATGATGTCAAGCCTGACTCTAATGAGTATTTTCTACTGAAGACTTGAATTCCTTAATTGCGCGCGAACTGTGACTCAACCAATGAGAAAAAATTTTCCGTCTTTTGAAAAAGAGAACGTGATTGAAAGCGGTCCTGGTTTTCGTGCCAACATTCGTGCAGAATCTACGGGACTAGGTTGCGTCGACATGTATCCATCGTTTCAATTTCCATTCATCCGACAGTGTGGCAACGCGCGCGAAGAGAGACAATGAGAGAGCTTTAACAATGGCCCAAGAGAACGAGGTGGCAAGATGAAGGGATGGGGAAGCGGGTTGTGGACGAAGGGAACAAGAGGAGTGAGTGAGTTGGGAGCAGGAAAGCGAATGATGAGTCCTGGACGATAGTGGAAACGGTGGCGGGGTATTGCCAGTATCATTTAACATGTAGCTGAATAGCCATCTGGAAGAATGGTGAAAAGGTCCCTCGGGAATCCCCAGGGATTTCAGGCTTCCGACGAAGCAGCCTCTTTCCCTGCCTCGGGCTTGATTTGCTTTCTTCTCTCGGAGGTGAATCCTCGACAACGGCGTCGACTTTCAAATCATTCCCTTCCGAATAATCCTCCGTCTAATGTTTCAGAATTGGAAATTACTCCTTACTCGAATTCAGAGATGCTAGATGAACCTCAATATATATTTAAGACAAGAGAATTTTCAGTTTCAAAAGAAAGGTTCTTTTTTTAAAATAAAGTAAAGCTTATTAACTTTATATAATAGAGTCTCCTTTAAAGAAAATGAAGCTTGGGAATTATAAAATGTACCAAAACGACGTAATTGTCTATCTTGTGAAGTTTAATTTTCTTGAAAGTGGCAATAATTCAGTAGAGTTAGTAGATTATGGTCAGCCACAATCATTTTCAACCAATAAAAAATATTGTCAGTAGAAAATTCATAATGTGTTCAGAAAAGACTAGATTAAAAAGAAACTCCTTATTTTAGCCATAGGAACATCTTTTATAAGACGAAATAATTTTTTATTCTACATAGTAGAAAGAGTCTATTATGTTCAGACATTCGGTTTATTTTTATTGTATACTATAAAATTTAAGAAGATTTTTAGTCGATTAAGTAATATCTAATAGGAGGAATATTTTTCAGTAGAAATTACCTACTGCAGGCAGACACATTAAAACTACGGGTATCAACGGAGCGAGAAAAATAGATATGAGAAAAGAATAATGCAAATCGTGATAAAACCATTTATATGATAATATTACTATTATATATATGTAATTCTTATCTGCATATAATAATACTCTTTTGTAATGTAGATTACTTTTTGTGGCTTATAAGTATAAAATTATAGAATTCCAAGAGTTATTAGAGTATAAACGATTTTACTCCAAGGATTGCGCGATTGTGTACTGATTTCATGTTTGCTTACGATATATCGAGTCGTGAAGAAAAGGTTTTGGTTTGAAATCGTCGACAACCTAGCCGACATCACTGCATAATTTTCACCTGAAATTTCACACCAAGGTTCGTCGCCTTAACCCGACTTTTGCGTCTCCTTGTCTCGGCATGAGAGCAGTCACAGTATCCTCGAGACGCTGAGTACTCCGTAAGTGCTCCCGCCGTTGCGCGCATTAGTCGCCATAAAGTGTTTCTAATAGCATTGAACATACGGCAAAGTAGCAAAATTCAAATAAAATTAATTTTAATCCTCATTTGTCCTTGAAAATAATCATTTTCATTAAAATGAAGCGATATGATGAATAACAGACTTGCTCGCTTTTAAAAAATATTCAAATGAAAAAAGATCGTGAAAGTACAGTTTTAATCTGTATAGTACTTTTCCTTGGAGTATTTCTTAGCATAAGACAAATAAAAGCGAAAACAATCACGCGCAATGCCCAAGATGATCTTCTGCATTATCATTCATACTCTGAGAGGACATTTTTCCGAGCGATAGTTTATTGGGTAGCGACCAGTTTTTAAAAGCCTTTTTTTCCTTCACCGAATAGAATGAAATGCTCTGCATATTCGCTGAGTGGCGATGTACCTGTCGTTGGTGAATAAAATGGGAGAAAGAAATTTCTCTTTTTCTGCTTGTTTTGACCGTTTTTTTTTTGTTTTTTAGCTCTTTTTTGTTGACAATATGCGAACTGCTCGGTGTGCAATGCCAGGGAATATAAATAAAAAGTCCACGCTCGAATTAGCAGGGCGTCCTGGCAAAACCAGAAACTGCAGCATTAATTTCTCTGCAGTGTTTCTCCTAGCTTTTGAGCCATTTTAAATGGTAACTGTATTCAGTCACTACTGGAATCTCATTTTCAACGTGTCTGAATCGAGAAAATTGGTGATAGAATACTTTCTTGAAAGTGTAATTCAAAGAATTACACTCAAAGCAGTTATTTTAAACTTAATACTTTTTTACATTGAATACTTAGTTGATTAGTTTAAGTAAATAAGTAAGTATAATTGAATTAAGTAAATTAAGGAATTAATAAATTGTCCTTGATATTATTGTGATTGTAGCATTTGGAATGATTTCTTAGAGAGACGAGAATAAAAACACAATCTTGAAGACTATTTCCATCTTCTAGAGAATAAGAATACTCTCTGAAAACTTTCTCGGCGCTTATTCCGAAAAGTAATAATACCTACAGAAGTTTTTTTCTGCTTAAAGGAAACAAAAGAAAGATCTGGAAGTAGAAAAGTACTTTCATGGTCAGCAACGAGAGAATTAGAATTTCCTCATGCAAAATAGGAAATTATTTTTTAGATGGAAGTTTTCAGTAGATTTGTTTAAAATATAATGAAACAACAAGTAGAATTTGACAGGTATTTAAAAAATAAATCAGATTTTTAGAATGACGATGGGAACTGAGAGGGTAGAGAATGAACCTTCGGACGCTTATAGCCATTTCAAAGGTCTCGTCGACCGTCTGCCGTTAATCGTGGCCCGCAGAGGCCATTAGAAACCGCTGAAAGGGGCATCAAATAATTTACGCATCCGAGTTCACGCTAGAAAAACGATTCGAATCAGCATTGAGTTTTCAAGATAATGCAAAATTCATATATTCAGCATGGCAAACACACACACACAAACCATATTTTCTTCACAAAGATATTATATCCCCTAACCTCTTTTCCCTTGGTAAAAACTTGGCATTTAATATTTTTCAATTATCCCTAAAAATCACAAAACATGCTTTAGAGCACTGCAATTGAATTAATAGTTTGAAGGATTAGGAATAAACCGCTTTTTAAAACTATTACAACGATTCATTTTAATCCAATATCCTGACAATTGATATTTTTAGAGGCAAACAAAAACCAATTTTTCTGTGAGCCGGATTAAGGAGAAACTAGTGTTCGTTTGTAAAAATCTGTGGATAATAAAGCACTGTTAATCCGGACGGGGGAATACTGCGGCCACGTTAACGTACAAAGACACGTACATACATACATAACGTGTGTTCTGTGAAACTCTAATAACGTACAATTAGCTGTTATTACCACTGAGGACATAAAATTTCGTTTACAAAAGTTTCCCATTATTTCTTATGAATGCCAAGTTGCACGAATTAATGTATTTTTGCCTCGATTTTAAAGCCTACTCTTCCCTATTGAATGGGATTTTTTTACATTGTTACAAAGATACATGAAATGGAAGATCAAAAGGTAGTTGAATGAAAAATATGCTCGTATTATTTGAAGGTAAATTACAAAATAATATTTTTTAAAGTTGGTGATTGAAATAAATTTGGTCATTTCTATGTATCTATGTACAATTGTAAACAAGCTGTGGACAAAGTATATCATTTGGACACAATTTAGTATCGATTTTGAGTACGTATTTGAACAATTCGTTCCGCGATTGTAAACCACCGCTCTTATGCTAGCCTTCAGTACTTTGACCCTGTTAAACCGGAAATAATGGCGCAGCAGAATGAGTTCCTTTACGGGGGTTAAGTAGCCGATAGAAATGCATAGCGGTGCGGTCTGTGTGTACAAACTCGAGTAGCTTGCAAGTTTGAATATGTAGGAAGGTTGCTAGATATGTAGGAAGGTATCTGCCCGTGTAATGGCTACTCGTACTTACCCCTGTAGAGTTCTATTATTCTGTGATCCAGCTCACGTCAGAACTTTGCAAATTGAAACCATCCTTCTCCTCTTCTTCGTCAAGTCTGAAACAATAAACGATAAACCACATTTATAAAACAGATAACAGGCATGTAATCGGAAAAAAGTCTACTTTTTTATCCCTTATACCTAAGAAGCAAAACTAAAAAAAGAAACGGAAACTTCTGTTCAGCTTTGTGCTTTCATTTTTGTCACATATCTCAGATTTAAAAGCACAGAATTCGAAAAGAGACTTTTCTTCGCTTTCCGCGAAACTATCAAACTTTTTTTTTCAAGTGAATCGAACACCGGATATCGACTGTCATTTGTCATTGTACGCAAGTTGGTAGTGCAGACGAACGATTCAGAGGCTGGTAACCGCGACATCGACCGCCGATATCATTCACTAATTTCGCGCACTGCGTCCCCAAAATTGAATTATCCACTGAACACGGTCAGGCAAACCAAAATTAATAGTTTTGGCCGGCAAGGAAAAGGGGCGCGAATACGCCCGCAGAGGCTTGTATGGTATGGATATTGGGCAGAGGGTTGGCAGGCCCGCAAGCAATATATCAGACCAGTAGAACCGTCCAGGAGTAATATACCGCCTGGTCAGCCTGTTTAGTAGTAATAAAGCGCTACTAGCCCGGAAACCGGAGAACAAGAAGATCTTCCGGCTAAACAGATTGCAATATCATTTTTGTTCACTAACAAAACTTCAGATATCAACAGTTTCCAACTTTTCTTGCACCTTGTTATAAACCGAGTATATTAGTCTACACTGAGTATAGTCTCAATTAATTTGTGTTCCTATACTGTGGAATATTTATTTATTAACTAAGATTAATATTTTTGGTAAAAAGCACGTATTTCAATTAATGGAAATAATGAATAATTCACTAGATAAACAAACTAATCTTCTCAAACATTTTGCGTTTAATATACATGACGCAAGTTCCGAAACGCGATTCTTCGTAAAGTTTGGCTGTCTATTATCTCGTTATTGCGAGTGTCGCCAATGAAGCCTAAAGCAATTGCACAAAATAGCTCTGGTTTCCATATTTAGGGTGTTTATATTTCGATTAGTGATTCTATTGCCGATATTCGTTTCGCACTGGAATAGGGGAACTTAATAGAAAAGATTGTTTTTATCGTGGAAAGGGACTTGGTAGAGATTGAAAGTTCGATTCGATTCGAGTACGTTCCAAATTGTCCATCCCTCCACCCTTAGCTCTCGCTTTGGAAGAGGAAACTGAGATACCGAAGAGCCAACCCTGTACGACGAAACGGGAAATTAATTTGAAAAACCTTTTACCGCGTCTTCACCTTTCCTCCCTTTACGCTCGATTTAATCTCGTAATAAAAGTTATATCAATTACCTACCATAGTTCCCCCTCTCTTTTCCCCCTTCCCCTTTGACACTTTTTCATACTTTTCTCTTGTCACGTTATTATCCACTGATGAAGATTAAAGATCACGGAAAATCAAAGCGAAATATGTTTTACTTGAGACTCTACTTTTGAGAATAAAGTTTAGAAAAAATATTATTAGTCCCACTTCTCCGAATGGTTAAATATAATCGTGACCGAATTATATTTCAATTTTATTTAAAATTTCGGTTAGATATGCATTTTCAGAAAAAGAAACCCTCAAAAAGAAACGATTCTTGACAATGCGAATTCAAGCACACATAAAGATTCAATAAAATATAAATTGGTTTTCCCAGAGGAGAAAATGGAGATTACGCTGACTTAGAACTGTAGATTGAAAGAAAATTGGAAAAAGAGAAGTATCAGCTTAACTTTAAATAGAAATTCCTTTTGCCATGTAAGAAGCACATAATTAATTTTATTTCAATAATTTCGTTAGTTTTTATATTAAGAGTTCTGTGTAAAATACATTTTTAGCAAATATCGTATAAGTTGGGAGAACAGAAAGCATACTATCATCGATTTACTTGGAAAGAAGCCTCGAGTAGTTGAAGACTCTAGAAGAGAGAGTTTGCTTTCTCTCAATTGCACTAGATCGAGATGAAATCGATTTTTGTCACCAACTTCATTGTTGAAAATTTTCGTATGATTTCGATCACTAGAGCCAAGAATCGAGAAATTTCTGGTTGTCTTTGACTTTCCTTGCTTCGCTGAGTACCGGACCAAATAAGGAGGAAGAAATCTAACTTTCCAATATTACTTTTCTCCTATTGAAAATCTACACGCAGTCGAGCTCGTCATTCTAACGAGCACTTTATTTTAAGATACAAACAGGGATGCTTTTCCGCTTCTTTTTATGTGTCAGTGAAAGTTCAATATAAACAGATTACTCTTTCATTAGTGAATAAAACTTAAAAGTTCTACTACAAGTAATCTGAATGAAAAAAGTCTTCTGCCATTCAAGCTTTCTTTATAATTCAAATAACATTTGAGCTTTTCTTCCCGAGTAAATTTAAAAGAATAAATTGAAAGCGAGTACTGATAGTTAAAAGAATAAAGTTAGAAAACTACAGTAGAGTGAATAAGAACAACAAAATAATTCATGAGTAGCACGCTAATTTTGGCTAATATTAAAATAACATACATTGAATACGAGTACATTAAATTTTACCACACCTGAATTCCAAAATTGTAACAAAACCCTCGTAATTTAAGATGAGCCCATAAGAAATCGCATATTTGATTTACAGCACATCTTTTATTGATAGTAAATTATTCAGCCTCTATATCCTGTCTCGTTAATCTTGAATTACAGATCAAAGTTCGTATTTAGATGTCTAGATTCAAATGCACTTAATGGAATTAGTTTATTCAATATGCCTTCGAAGATTTCAAATGCATTCCTACAAACTACATTATGTCTCATGTGGCTATATACGATTGTGTTTGATTATCGTTCAATTTCCTGGTGAAGTGGAGCCATGAAGGGTTATTGGTGGACGGCAGATGAAGGGCTCATCTAAGTGCGTAATGCAGCATTAAGCGTCCCACAAACTCACATTCATACGCAGGTATTGCAACCATTAGGAGGCGGCTGTTGTACGACGGTAGCTTGCATTGCGTGGGGTGAATAGCCGTTCTGGTATGTTCCTGGCATCAAGCCAGGACCCATGCCTACAGGTACTATCACATTAATAGAGTTTTATTGTTATTTACTGTGACAACACCCCGCAAGCGCGAGTTATTAACGACGCTGCTGCTGCCGGCTAACTCTATAGAGTGACAGGATTGTTAGACTTTCAGATGGACTGTTTGCTGAAAGCGAGGCATTCCCAAAATCGGCTGCCCATCATTTTCATCTGTTCTGAATTCAAAGTGTCGAAGACAATTTTAATCTTATCTTTAGTCAGAATATTCATTAATTCATTGATGATTAATCCTCATCATAGTTTTATTTAATTTTATACCTCTAATTTTTCTCATTGTAATATAAAACAAAGTGGATTTTCAGCCAACATATCCTCCCATTTTATTCAATAATATTGATCAATTTCGTGTCATATTTCAATATCTAGAATTAGTTGCATTTTATGAAAAACAATGTTACAGATATGAATGTTGTGGAAATTGTAGATTGGATACGATAATTTGAATTTTATTTTCTGTTGTTAATAAATAACTATGAAATGTTAAGATAGTAAAAAGTTGATTGGACTCACAAGGAAGCAGGAGAAAAGTGGAAGATTGAAATATCGTTGAATTATAGGGATAAATTAGGGGACTTGCCGATATTCGATGCTCCATTTACCATGATACATACAGGAATAAATATATCTCAGTTGTTTTTTTCCTTTTATTTCCATTTTCCCCCTCATTTTTTCCACCTATCTTATTTGCATTTACTTGTACTCCATTAATTACCCTCAAAGTCAGATAATTCCATTTTTTTTGCAATATTTTATTTATATATAGCATATTTTATGATATTTTCATTGAACAAATTACATTGCAATTTTAAAAATACTTTACCAGTATTTCGAATTTATTATTTTCGTGGATACTGCACATTGAAAGTACGCTTTTTCATATTTTGGTTCATTTTAATCAAGAGTATCAATTTTCTTATATTATCCAAACTTATGAAAAATCTCTTTTTATAGTATAAGGCGCAGGATATTCGGAACAGTTTCTTGCCCACCGTGAAATCTTTTTCTGTGCGAGCTTTGAAGGAAAGCCTTTATTAGCCTTTTTACTTTATGCTCGTTCCAGGAATGTTCATCACAAATTCAAATAGCGAGAACGATATCGTTTAATGCAAAAAGTATATGTTGGCTTGAAAAGAGGAGGATCGTACTCTGGCTATGAGGGAAAAGTAATGGTGTCGGATGAAATATAGGCATAGATATTGGCTGCGAGGATCGCCGCATAGCAGTTTTATTATAGCTCAGCGATGCAGAAGCGTTTGCAAGTTTTGGTGCACTATGAAGATGACGATGAATTTTCCACATTCAGACCCTACCATTATTTCCTTCTACATTATGCCCGCGCGAGAAAAAGGAGTACACTACAAACACTTTTACCAAGGAATCTTTTCAAACTTCCGACAATAATTTCTCACGGCAATATTTCTCCTCAAGGACTTATTTAAAACATATAATTTTTCGAATTTTGAAGCAAATTTTTCAGTTTTAAATCGCACAGTCTTAAAACAAGACAAACTGTGTGAAAATTCAATAAATTGATTGAAAAAAATTTATTCTGCAAAAAAGAGCATCAAACTGATAAATACTAAAATCATTATAATTCGAGAGGTAAATCCAGTTCAATCACTTTCTGCATATATATTTAACTGCTGCATGGATGAAAAATACCAATCAGGTAAAGAGCACTTAGAGCTACGAACACTCAACAGCATTTCAGATTGGTCTTTTAATTCGCACCAACTTTTTATTAAAATTGAATATAAAACATCATAAACCAGTAGGTTATAGTTGAAATCAATTTCAATTAACACAATTAATAATGAATACTTCTGAAATATCATTAGAAGGATTTGATTTTTCCTTTGACAGAGAATTATGTTATTCGAATTTCTATATCTATATCTGTGACGATTTACGATATAAATTCACTGTCTTTTATGGAAACCACTTCCTCGAAAATTGAAAAAAGTAAATAGAGAACTTTCATTTTATTTTCATTTAATATAATTTCATTCGAAGAGAACTGCTCATTTACCATCCTTATGACTATGCTGGTAAACATTAGGAGTGAATTTCAACTATATATCCATTTTCTGCGCACGTTGCTGAACATTATTAAGCAGATTTGTATTATACGTTCAAACTGTGTATAAGCCTTCATTACTTTGTTTCAATATTATGGCTGCTATTATAAATGAAAGGCTTTTAATTATTTAACACTCAAGTAAGCAGGTTTGTAATATAACTTGAATTAAATTGAATTAACTTTGAATTTGTTCACTAAAACTGGTTTTGTTCCGACCGGAACTTAAACTTTCATATATATAGCAAACATAAAATATAAACCTTCCAATTGTTAAGGGTCATAGAAAAAATACTTAAGGAATATTAGGCGAAGGTCATAAGCATATAGTAATGAAACATAAAAGAGCAATTCTATGTCAAGAACATTTCAATCTGACAATTATGATCATCCTAGTTTGGGAAAATGTATTAAGTACTTGCATACCCTGTCCG
>JAUESI010000017.1:553737-566699 GCA_032275145.1 Synergus laeviventris | reverse complement strand
TTGTTAAATAAACTCACGTCAACAATTAATTAAAGTCTATTCCCAAGTCATTCTCCAGTTACAACAACATAAACAGGTTTAAAAACGAAAAAATGGCAGGTGGCATATCCGAAATGCAGATACGACTTTTACAATCTGCACGGCAGTATGGCAGAAAGTGATTCCCCTTCTTTTGGAGAATACTTTATTCGTATTAAAAATGCATACTGCATAGTTCTTGAAATTCTGAAATTGGTTAGCTTCAAGTTTGGATGTAGATCAATCTGAATTTAGCGGTATGTTGGCATTCTTGGATTCCCAGTAAGCTCGTTCTTCCACCACAAATCTTGATTAACCTCCTCTGTCTTCGTCTCTGTGGGATATTTCAAAGTGGCTGGGACAATGCCTAGTTCGTTCGCTTCGGAAGGGATGGAAGCAGAAAGGGTGGGGCGATACATCACCTCCCAAATATATTATATCCCCAGCTTTCGGCGCTGAAACCGCTTGCTTGTTCCTAGATCTGACTTATGTCAGAAAATATACTACCAGAATCTAAAATCGTCCTCAAATTCGCGGTCACTCCAGATATATAAGGACATACATTACATGCATATATACCTCGAGAAATTTTTCAATTTTATCCGATGCTTTTCTAAAGTAGAATACATATATTTTTCTTATATAAATCTTTCTTATTTCAGAATGACTACTATTTTTGAAGATATTCTTTATAAGTAAACCTTTTCTTTTTTCTATAAACCTATAAAAACCAAATGTTCGTTTTATAAATGAATCCGTGTTGGATTTCCGAGAAGATTTTTGTTTGTAATAGATTGACAAATAAAAATGTGAAATTTGCGAGCTTAGCAACTTTGTATTTGACTAACCGAATACAGCTATTGTAATTCGTTACGAGCATTGTGCAATTGTGGAGTGCAATTCCACCAGAAGACAATTTCTCCCTTTGACGAATTACTTTCTTCACGAGCAAATTCCCTTGGAAAACTACATTCGAAAGCTAATTTTGCAAACTCTGATTTAGTTGACTTTGTGTGAAAATCAGAGAATTCTAGATTCAATTATCAATAAATCACAAACGTATCGTTTTAGCGAATCTGCGGGTATGTAGATAGGAATAGCGACCAATAAATTACGTTCGATAATATCTTGGAGCAAAAAAATGTATACACGTGTAGTAGTAATCTTGTCTCTGGGAAACCTGAGTATATGGTATATGAAGTAATGTTGGGTTCGGGAGGTCGAGCTTCAGAGAAACAAGTTTAATTATACTAATTAATCTCAGCTACATGCATCAAAGGAAAATAATCCTTGAGACAAGAGTTTTGTTCTTTGGTTTAAGTTTATACCACAAAAATTATTTTATTATATTAATCTACAAAAATGGATACATTTTTATCTGCATTTTTTATAAATAATAGAATGTAATATACTTTTTGACAAAACTAATCAAGATTAATTTGTTCCGTAAAAAGTGCAGAACTTCGTACCTAAGTTTGAGATATCAGAAAAGTTTCGTTATTGTTCAAATATATCTAACTAGATGAATACTATTCAGTAAATACTCACAAAGGAATGACGTAAGAATTTACCGATGTCAGTTATAATGACAATAACTTCCTCAAGAAGCATTAACTGAAGTTTCGGAAAAATTGAGGACTGATTGAAATAGTATATTATGTATCTATGACGTCACCGATATATAATGGCGAGTACATATCTATGAGCTGACAAGGGGAAACTTTGAGTTCGCTCCCTAGACATGAAAAACTGCCATATTTATGGGTTTTATCTCACCCATTCGCAATTATATTTATTATAAATACATAGTTAACATTGAATGAAGTAATTAAATTATATTGTAAAGCTGAAAGAGAAAAAATCGTATTAGAACACGGTCTCCAAGTTGCATTATCTCAGTCCTTCCTCTATGCTATAACGGATTATTAATATTGGTACAAATTCATATCTCAAGACCAATGCACACAATACGTAAATTGCGAAGTGCGCAGTGGCGATTGCGCAGTCAGAGTTGGAAATCCGTTCAGGAATTCGTACAAACCAAGAACTCTCTCTGGTTTAGAGGAGGATGAAGAAACTATAACGACAGACCAAAATAATGCTTAGAAATTACGTAAGATATTAGACAATATTCCTGATTGTCTTCTAAATTCATTCCAAATAATTATCGAGAAAAATCAAGAACTGTTTTCATAAGGTTACTACAATAATGCGAAACTTTTCTCATATCCCAGACTTAGGTACCAGTTCAAGAATTTTGTCAAGAAATTTTTTCCACGAACCTAATACTGATTTACATAATCTCAAAATATATTTGATAGGTGAATTTATTGTGAAAATGTATAGCGATACACTATTTATTCCTGGCATTCTTTGATATGTAAACCTAAATTCGTTTTTTCCTTTTTTATTGCAGAATATCAGCACCATTTCAAGTGGCAGCCGCAGCTTTGATCTTTGCAGGCACTATATCTGCCATGATCGGTCATTGTTACTCGGATCACAGGACCCTCGTGGCTTGCGGCTTATTTCTCCTTGGAGGTAAGTTTCAAGGAGGGTTGAATCTAAATAACAAGCAAGGCAGCGTCCGAACAGGGTTTATCTGGCCAGAGCACACCCGAAAACCAAATGCATGAAGTTATGTGAAATCGTGGGCTTGGGAATTATAGGCGATGGGTTGATACCCTAAATAAGTAACAAATCGATAAAAGTTAAATTACATTTTTTTCGATTAAAAGAAATCAAGAAGAGAAGTGTTCTGAGATATAAAAATATAAGTATATGAATTGAGCAAGTTTAATGTGATTTCTAATTTAAGTCTTTTACATGTTTCAAATTGAGAAACATCAGCAAGATATTGTCTCAGAAATAACCTAACTTATGTTTCCCAAGCCCATGAAAAATATTTTTCCACATCCGTAACTTCATATTGCCGGTGTCAAATTCAGCACCAATTTAGCACCAACTTTTAAGGGTGTATCATTGCAGCATATCGGGTGAAAGGCCAGTGAAGAGGTGTTTGACTTTCGGATCACGTCTTGACCTACGTCGTTGTGTATCAGCCTCACTTTCCTCTGTCGAGTGAACAATGTGATTCTTGATCTCTCGACCCCGCTGGCACATAATAGGTTGTGCAAGTGGGTAAAGTGGACGGAAGGGTATTGCGAGAATGAAGGATCAAGGATCAAGGATCATAGGTTACGTGCGTAGAAGCACGTGGAGATGTTTCTATAGTCCTTCGATAAGTGTAGACTGTAGGTGTATTGTTGAGTCTTCTCTTGTGTTGTATGCAGCTCCTGTTCATAAGGAACAATGCCTAATGGTCGAGTTCTAACGTGGCACAATAGCTTCTTCTATATCCAGGCTCTTCCACTCGTTCTCGGTCGGTTAAGAATCCCGAGTTCACTTTTATACTGGTTATAAACCAGAAAATCTCGAGGATGAAGTAAAGTTCGCTGAATCCGCAAGGATTTATGAGAAGAAAGAGGCGTGATCGCGATATCGGTTCATGATACTTTTGGCCCGCTCGTTAAATTTCTCATTCCTGTTTGAAGAGCGTGGAATGATTCAAGAGGAGACATGGAGAGGGGATAAGCCAGCTGGCATCGCTTCAATCAAATAGTCGATCGTGCGAGAATTTCCGGTCAAGTAATTGATCGTTTGCCCATGCGAAATTAGCGAATGAAGAGTGATGTTGGAAAATAAATGTAAAGGTGTATTAAAATTGCATTAAATATGAAGTCTCGAATATATCTAAATCTTTTAGAAATTGTTTTAAATTTCCGAAGTTTTTCACGTAAATTAAATGTACATTAAGTTGCTTTTAATTCTGCGTCTTCCTAAAAATGAATCTGTTATCTGTTATCTGTTACTGGATACGAAAAGAGTAAATTCTACATTCATTATAAAAGTACTTCTTCGTCTGTCAATTCAAGAAACTTCCTTATTATATCCACTGTAATGAAAGAAATATTTATTCTGTGTAAAGCTGAAAAGAAAATACTTTACAAATCCCAAGTTTAAGTGGATCAAAAAATTACGTAACCGTTGTTCTGAGCTATGCACAGAATCGGTACGAGTGGCTTGTTAACTCGCTCAAAAAGATTCAATTAGATAAAATCGCAGTAAAATTCAAGAGTGAATATTCGCAGCTTTTCCAGTTCAGGTAGTTAGAATTTCTCTCGTTACTTACGCCATCGGTCTGACCAGAGCAAGAACAATTTTGCCAGAGCTAGTAATTGAAAAAAGCCCATCTTCTCAGTTTCAGATCTCTTTTTGCTCTTTAAAGATAACCTCTGGAAGGTGCAGTATCCAACTGTCCGGTGTCCTTGAACATATCCTTTCAAAGTTGTTTTTTTCTCGAAAAAGCTTTATAGAAAGAGAGCGATGCAAGTGTAAGAGAAGTAAACGTGATGGTCAAAAAGACCGCGAAACGTTCTACTTTATGTGCAAAGAGCATAATTACATTTTCGTGGCGAGAATACGTATGCAGCAAAAAGATACCTACATAAATGCTGTGAACACACGAGAGAAGTTTAGTTAAACTGAAACTATCATAAAAGCAAATTTGAAGAGAAATGAGCAAGAAGAAGCAAATACTGAAAGGCATTGAAGCTTGAGAGATATTAGAAGTTTTTTTAAGGTGTTAAGAACAATTATCAATGGCAAAAAATATCTAGGGTTTATTCTAAAGAATAATAAAATTATAAAAGCTTTCTTTAAAAATACATAAATTTTTATCAAAGGAATAATAAATATTGACAAGGATTTTAGTCTTCAAAGGGATACATTTCATACACATAATCAATAATCAGAATTTCCATAAAACGATATCAATTTCTGAAGCGATTTGATATCCCTTGCTTTATACTTTGTCTAAGAAAAGAAAGTTCTTTTACGCGAGTAAAATCAAAGGGAAGCGTATTTTCATGATGCATCCATTTCAACGATTCCAATTTCAAGGGAAGGTAACGTTCTATGCATTTCAACGTTGAAATGAAGAAAATGAGAGAAATAAAAAAAGAGCGACTGTAAAACTTCAACGAGACTGCCTCCTGGGTAAATTTACAATGATTTATAAGATTTTTTGAAACACTCAAACCTTCACGCAAAACAGCTGATGATTTGTACCAATTGATGAAAAAGAATAAAACTGAAATACAAAGATATCCTTGTGGCTGGTCAATAAAGAATTTTGACCAATTACAGTGCTCGCAGCAGTTCCAATCGTTTTAAACTCTCGTTTTGAGATTACCAGAAGTCGACAGGTGGTTTCGATAGTTTGTTACGAGAGCAGGGTGGTCGTAGATTAACGGTGTGTTTTGCACCATAACGAATGGACATCGACCTCCCTTTCTCACTTTTCTAGGTGTCGATACCATTTACTCGTAAGTTATACTGTAATTGCCAACAATAAATTCGGCAAAACTTTGCCTCTTCGTTTCCTTCGAGATCCTCGTTGGATTTACTAAAAAAGTGGCTTTTGCTAAATAGAAAAACCATTTCAGCTTAGGAAGCGTTAAAAACTGAGAACAGAACCTCCCTACACCGCTAAAAATATTTATTATGAAACTGTACAAAGTAATTGTTGTGCCTTATTTTTTTAAAATAACTTTTTCATGTTTTTTTTTCAAAGGATAAGTCAAATGAAAATAAGTGTAAAAATCAGCTGACATTAACATGCTTAAAATGACGTTCAAATATCTGAATGCAGTCCCACAAGTTTGACACTTTCCCCATAATGAATCACTTATACATAAATTTTCGAGAGTATCCTATGCATAAAATAAAAGCTTTCTAGTTACCGTGGAGAAATATTTTTCTGTTGATATCCATCCATCTCTCGAGCATTATTAAATTCTCGCTCCACTCTCATTTCTGACATTTCACACTTGTCCCGTTCGTGTTTCGTTTCTCTGTTTTCTTTCTTTTTTCATTATCTCTCGACTTCTCTCTTGCAACCCTTTGTTCAAGAGGAGGTGCTGCATGAATTCGAGAATTCAGAAATTCTCAGTGCGTTGTTAAAACGAATGCGAGTGCCTCGGTGAACGAACAAGGGAAATTATCAGCACCAGCTGAAGTGATGATAACATTTAAGGAAAAGCATTATGAAAGAAAAGTGAAATTGCGAGAGAGAGGACTAAACGGGAGGAGACAAAATTATCAATTTTTGGACACAGTTGCGATTGTTTTGGAACGAGTGTGCGAAGCTGTTCCCTTATTTCATTCTCTTGTATTCGTGAGTCTTTAATTTCCTGAATTGCCATTTCCTTTGGACGAAGATAATTTAATTATGGTCGAGGGGGAGATTGTAATGAATTCTACAAGGTACTGTTAATGTATACAGTTTGCAGTTAATAATTTATGAAGTTCGAGATGAAGTTACTCGTAAGAAAGAAACTAATTGCTTGTTGCAAATAAATATTAAAAACATAACGTTATATTATTATACAAAATAACAACATATTGAAATAAATGATCAAACTTTATGATGGAGGAAGAAGTGGAGGAACTTTTAATAACGAACACTTTTAATCTGCCTGGGCGTGAAGCAGGTGAATGGATCATCAATCTCACACGAATACGAACTTGCAAATATGCAGAACGATTACCTCGTTAGTACCGACAGCAGATGCACGGGCATAATCCTCGATTCTATGAAGAAGCGAAGGCGCAAGGGAGTTTCCGGCAATAACCGGAAGCAGATTGTTCGATAATCCGATGCGACAGGGAGTTAAGTGGTTCAGGATTGTCCGAACGCTTCGTCGGGTTGGTTATGCTTCGCTGGACATGCTTAGTCAGTCCACACGAGAAATTAACGTCGTACACTCGGTGTCGAAATTCGTGATTCCCCAGAGTGGATATCAATAATTAAATTCAGTACTAACCAGTCCATGTAATTTTACATTATATCAAGTATGATGTATGATGACTATATTAGTATGATGGCTTAAAAAGTCAGATACAAGAATGTATAAAAAGTTTTATCCAAAGTACAATGTTATATATTTTATAAAAAGATACTTCACGATAAAACAGGAAATTTTCAGTTTTTTCGGTCTACAGAATTTTACGAAGTACAACTAATGTAGAACTGTTTAAGCATCAGTAGAATAATCTAAAGCTGAAAAGCTCGTAAATCCTTTTAAAGATCCCAGGCCTCTGGGGAAACATTCCATAAACTCTGGAACTTTTATCTTCTCTTCTCAAAGTTATATCCTATCGATATTATCCTGAAAAAAATTCCGGAAATCGCTAAACTTATTTTTCCCCATTTTTCGCTATATTTACTCTATATAAAATGTTTGTTATTCATACTTTTTTATTATTCTTCAAATTATTTCTCGTGTGATGTGAGCGTAATTTTTGTTTTCTAACACTGCGACGTTTATTAAACAGAAATATTCAGTCCAGTGAAAAAAATTATTTGCTAGCGTCAAATAAGAGTAAAACCACAAGAGATCTGGCATAGGTTTTCATTTCCACAGTTTTTAAACATATTTCAACCGTTCTCGGGTAATAACTCTGTAGAGACGCTTATGAAAAAAGTCAGGGGAAAAAGCTTGACCCGTCGTAATTTTCCTAGAAATTATTATGAAACTTTTAAGAATTAAAAGTTTGAAAAATGAGTATATTTATAATCTATGTGATAAACTTTTCAAAATTATCCCAAATAATGACCTCATTTGACCCCAGTCAAAAATGTAGCACAGAGAATGGGAAGCAGAAGAGGCAGGAAATTAATAAACAAAAGGGTTATCGACCTTGCCATTTACCTCCCGCCAAACATGCTTCCATTTATCTCAGCTCTGACATTCAGCGAAGAAGAAGACACAAAGCAATTTCCCATGCTTTTCCGCACAACACGACAATAGCAAGACCTTTCCTGAAACTTGCCATGGAGCACAAATGTAATTTCTTTATAAGCGATTAAACGACTTGATGTTTCCAGAGAAAGTGCGTGCTTGAGTGCACTTGTTGGGGGGGACTTACAACGCAGTTTATCAAAGATGAGTTAAAGCTCTGGTGAAATCCAAGGTGTGAGTGCTGGGGCATGAAAATGCGTGTGTCGTGAGCACTCGCATTGTCTTATCCAGTGAGAGTGTGTTAGTTCGTTGGGGTTAATGTACCAAGAAACGCATTACCGCGAACGCTTAAGGGAGCAAAGAGTAAAGACCAGGGATGAAGCCATGAACGCTTGTAAGGATACCACATAAAAAAGTAAAGAAAAAAAAGGAACACTCTTAAAGGTTCTCTCGCAATTCATCCTGCAAAAGCATCGAATCCACCGGAAATCAATCAACCTTCCTGCACGAGTATCTCGTCTCGCTCAGTAAAGAAATTCTACGAGTAATAAATGGAGACTGTAATTTTTAATGATGGACTGAGGACTTTGATCATTCCATTTATTCCCGCTTTTTATTTGATAGTAAACTAAATAGTACAACTAAGAAATTTAATGATCCTATCTAGACTTTGAAAGACTTCAAGACATTCCTTGTGTAAGTAAAAGTGGTACTTATTTTCAAAGTCGAATGGATACTTAATTTTGTTGGATAAGAGAATGAGACTTAAGATCCAACGTTTACAGAATACGCTCTTTTTTACGGCAGAGAAATATTAAGTAGGTATATTTAAAAAATATTATCTATACTGAATATGATTTTAGTTATAGAATCTGAAGACGAATACGAAACAGAGACTAGATATTCGAAGAAGGGAGAGCTGAACTCTATGGCAGGATATGCGACAACTATCCTACCATATTTATTGGACAACTTCATCCCCGTAAGCTGCGTGCGTCGAGGAGCGAGGGTAGATGTTGAAGCTTTATAAATCTCGGAAAATGTTTCAATTAAGAAGCCCGCTACCTCGCCGAACTTTGCGCTTGTGATTTCCCCAGGTCGTTTTAATACGTGAACAGGTTTTCGTTTCTGAAATTCAATAACCTCGAGGTTCACCCTCACCTTTTTGTTTTCCTAAGCTTCTTTGTACTAATCGACTGCAGAACCATCAGAATTAGGTTATTTACCATATATAAGGAATTAGGGGTTGTTTGTAGCACAACGAACGATTTGTAAAATCAGGAAGTATTTATGAAACCGTAAATTATTTACAGAATTATTTGTTCTTAAAGTAGAAAGATAAATACACATAATTACACATCCTATCTTTTTTTCCCAATTAAAAAATGATGATAGTAAATTCAGATACTGAGCTATTGAAAAAAGCTAGTAAATAAAAAAGTATGGTTGGAATTTGTGCGTAGTTTCTGCAAGCAATCAAGTTCCGTTTTACAGGAGCACAGAAAACGAGCTAAAATCCTGAACGTTTCGAAAGAAACTTTTCAAAGCACTTTCTACATTATTTTCTCCGTCTCGCGCGCCCCGGAATGAGCATCCCATTTCGGTCGACTGCGCATTCCTTTTAAGATTTCAAACCTCGACCACGAGAAGCATCCCCGTTTTCTTTTTCCGTTAAGCTCTATTCGCTTCCGTTTCTCGTAGCGAATCACTGAGCAATAATCAAACTTCAAGAAAATTCCAAGATCATCCTCAAGGTTGATTTTAACTTCTTCCTGTCCCGAAAATCCTACTCTAGAGAGTAGGTATAATTTAATTTATTTTTATACAAAGCGAAATTAGAAATTGCTTTTTATTTAGCACGTGCACTCGAACTTCCACCTCAGTTTCTCATTAAATGTCTTACTCCAAAGTATTTATTAAATTTTATATTATACTCTTAAAAGGATTAAAGGAGTTGAAATTTGTCTGTCATTTAGAAAGTATTTTCCCCGAAAAACGATGTGCATTTTCAGACCACGCACTGTCACCTTCATTTTGGTGTGGTTGTGAAAGTCCAACCGAGTTCAATTCGAACCACGCGGCCCGGAAAGAATGTTCAATTATGCAAAAGTGCGCTTAAACTTTCGTCGGTTGTGAAGCTCGGTCGTGCAGACCACGAACCGCTGCACGCTCTGGGAAGTTTAAATTAATATTCGAGACCAAACATTGTAAATCAACAGCCGGAATTCAGAGAGGTTATACCTCTTCCCAGTATTGCCCTTCTCTTCGTTTCTAACTTTTTCTTTAAGACGAAGTGACGAGAAGGTCCTGCGTGAAATGTTATTTTACTCTATCTTTCTGCTCTGCATCACTTCATCCTTTTTAGCTTATCTCCATATATTTTATATATTTTATATATTTTATTATATTTTATAACTTTATTTCCTGTCAAATGACTTTCAATATAATTTTAAATTATGCAAATTAAGAATTAAATACATAATTTAAAGAATACTATCTAATGATCCAAGAACTTTTATAAATAATTAACATATATAATAGTGGCAAAATTTAAAACTTATTTTTTCAGACGAAGCGAAATCTAAGATAAGAATCAACTTGGGCAGCCCCCAATATCTTGTAACAGCAAACTGAAATGCACCGAAATTTTAAGTTTCGAAAATAAATTATTCAATTAAAACAGCAGTCAAAATGTTCCTGCTTATTAAATAATAGAAATACCCCTGTGGAAAAATGGAAAAAAATGCCTCGAAATTTTCCCACACGTACTTCCATTACTTTAGGTGAAGTTTCATTGAATTATCTTAATTGAAACGTGTATGAAATGATATGAAAAAGTATTAATCTAAAAAATGTTCAGTTGTCTATATATAAATATATTGTACTTTTAAAATACTTTTAAAAAATTCCTTTCCATTTGAATCTGTTGAAACTATTACAAGTTTTTTTTTATATATCCGAAAGGAATTCACATATTGCTCTTTCTCAGTCGATTCCACCATCGACAAATCCCCGAAGATGAAAACTCGAGGGAGATTTAATCTCACGGTAAACAGACGCAAGAAGTTGAACTACGGAAATATAAATTACGTCTTTAGTAATGTGGTATAAACCCTCGAATTCATACTATAGGACAGATAGGAGGCAAAAGGCAAAATTGATTTCGCCAAGCTAGATGGTAGGATTCAACATTTTAATAACACACCCTCAGCAAAGCCACATGGTTTTGTCGCCAGGAACACCAGGGTGGTGATGGTTTTTGGGATTGGGGTTGGGGTAACGTGAGCTGTGGCATCGTTCCGCTTCGAAGCCCGTGTTACTCGAGGCAGAAACCAGGAAGCGAACTGGTACCAAGCTCGCCGAGCGCATTAGCAAAATTTCGGTCCCGCGAAACGCGGGCTTCCTGCCGAAATGAGCTTTCTATGCTAAGCAGAGCTTTTTTCCGGTAGGGCCTATACTCTGTCTGATCGATGTTTACTTTCGTTTTTTTTTAACCACTCCCTTTATTAAATTGGAATAGATACCATCTATGCATATGAATCAAAGAGTCCCCTTCTTTCATCATTTATTTAGCTAATCAAGAGAAAAAAAATTTGATTTAATAAGCTATTTTATCTATAAATGATGACCAAATAATGCCAATAATAAAGAATCGTAATCATAAGTCTCTTTTGTCTGCCAAAAAGTTGCGATAATCAAATTAGCAGAAAGTACATCTTTATTAAGAACAATTTCAATAGACCTGACAAGTACAAATATATAATATCTGGAAGAAATGTCAGTTTCAAAAAATTCGTCAGCAGGATGCGTGAAATCTAGAGCAAAGTCGGTCACAGGATATTCGCTAAAACGTGGAAGAAGGTCGCGATGAAAAAAGGCTTCGTGCTCTTAAGTTGAATATAGAAAACGTAGAAGGAGAGACGGAGGTTACATTTGAATAATGTTGGAAAGAATGGTAGTGACTTACAGAAAAGTTGAGAAGTTGAGGACTATGGAATTGAATGTGACAGTGGCAGAATGTCTCAAATGTCTGCGTACTCTGTCTGTCAACTTTTCGTTTCAAGTTTCGATGTCATCGACACAGAGTTTCTCAAGTTAGCTCTCATGTTGTATTTTTCTCTGCTGCTTTCGCCAAGCGGAGACCTATCGGAAAAATTGATCGAATCTATTTTCTGTATCGAGGACTATGACCTGCGCGAAAAACACATTACATGTATGCGAGAGCGGACAACAAAAGTTATACACGACATGCCCCGTAAAAGTACTTTGATCGAATCACGTTTGAAAAATTGGGTATGGGTAACTGGTTTTGGTTCCATTGACATTTCCGGTTATTTCATGAATCACTGGAAAAATATCAAATATTTGCGACTCGTATGCTAACCGCAAGAGAAGTATTCATCAAAGAGTTTTAAAAGCAGTGAATGCTTAATTAGTAGTAAAAAAATTTACATATAACTTAATGACATTTATATTCACCGTGGCAAGTTGGGAAGTAGATAAAGACAGTATTGGCTAGACAATTCAGATGAAGGAAACATATCATATAAAAAGAAACATAACAGATAATAAAAATAAAATAAAATAGATATTTAAAAGGCGTATGCGACTCCCAAGGGACCTGCTGAAAAAGATGAAGAAAAACTATGTATGATTCAGTAAGATTGTCTGAATAAAACAGTAGATAAATCCACGTTTGGTCAGACTATGTAGAGGAAGAAGAGACAGAGAAAAGAAGGACCAGTTTAAGGTTGATATAAGCTGAAAAAGTAGCAAGGAAATAAAGAAACAGAAACGTAGAATGAGTAGATACAGACCTTTTTAGTCGGACGAGAAGAGAAAAGTATAACTATTTTGAATTGGCACATGGAAAGAGAATTGGAAATTCGATATAAGTAGTTAAATCCATATTTACTCTTAAAATTTATTCTTAAAATGAAGATGTTCTGAAATTATGTATTTGAATAATACAGTATAAAGATACTTCTGTCCGACAATACAGAAGAAGAGATTTCAAAAAAAGGATTGAATATTTGAAAATGGTTTGGACAAAATTGGAAAGTGTAACAATGTTGAAATAGTTCAAGTTATTTTTGACTAAAAAGTATTGAAATGCAGGATTACCATTGAATATTTTTA
>JAUESI010000017.1:525003-553637 GCA_032275145.1 Synergus laeviventris | reverse complement strand
TGTAACAATGTTGAAATAGTTCAAGTTATTTTTGACTAAAAAGTATTGAAATGCAGGATTACCATTGAATATTTTTAGCATAAAGAATGTCCTATTATTTTTTAATAAAAAAATATCTACAAGAGACTTTATAAAATACCTCAAAGGATTCATTTTATATTTTTGCTCATATCTGTAAAGCTGGTCTTTTGTATCCAAGCATGAAAATTCTAACGTGCTTTTTTTCAGTAAAGTAAGTGCTTGCTAGAATGTAGTAATATATTTCCTGTTAGTCTGATACAATATACAAAGAATGAGGTTTGCATTTCTTTGTAGACTTCCAAGAATTGAAGCCAGCTCAAAAAGTAATTCTCTAAAATAGCTACTTCAAAAATGTATTCAAAACCATAATTGAACTGACTAATTATAAATAAAGGAGGAATAAAGGATGCAACAGGATGGAATAATAAATTCGAAAAATCGAATTGACGTGTCTGACTAAATCTGATTTTTCTACTCAGTAAATAGTGTTAAGAAGCGAAATAGTCGAGCTAGTAAACTTGTTTCAGAGACTTCGAACGAGATGGGCTGATAATGAAGCAAAGAGCCCAGATATTACGCAAACCGTTTTCTCTTATACGCGGTGTGCCACATAATGGGAGTTATGATAGGTAAAGAAACTTCAGACTCGCCCTTCCTAGTTCCTGCAGCATCCGGTGCCGCCTTCCCTATCTTCTATTTAGTACACTTATGTCTTTCCCTATTCTCTGTGCACCCCCACATTTCGTCATATCTCGATCTCAACTTCAACCCTCGTCATCCCCTGCTCTTTCGTCATATCTGCTTCCGGTGAACGGATTCAACTAGAAAAAGTCTTATTTTGCGGCGACCAAGTAAAGAAAAAAATAAAACATGACCTCTGACCACCATACCATATTTCAAGATATTTTCTCCCAACTTTACTCCCTCGGCAATAGAGGGTCGATCGTCTGGTCAAGAACTTGGCATTTGCAGTAAAAGTAAAGCTCCATGAAATTCCAGGTTATTTGATTTTTAAATTACACGATAAATTGCAATTTTCACATCGTTGAATTTCAATTTCGGTGGCTTGTATTAATTATTAGATATATTTTTCATTTATCAAAGCTAGTAATACAAAAGTACTGTAATTGAGAAAGCACGTGCGTAAAAATTAATTTCCGCTTTTTCAAATTGGATCCATTTACCAGTTTGGAAGCACTGCGTTCTTACCAGAAACAATAGTTAAATTAAATAAAAATTTTCATGTACCTAGGAATAAAGTAAATTAAATTTTTTTTCTAAAATGATAGTGATAAAAAAAAGATAAAAACTGAAATGATATTCTGGAAAAGGTTTTCTGTAAAAATTCTCTCTTTTTTGACCATTAAATATATCGTGATTTCTTTTTCTTTTCGTTTCATATCATCGAGTACCTGGCGGAATATCGAAACCGATATGAGAAATTTAGAGAGTATACAATATTATATCTATACGTAAAGAAAACATTCGTCGGTAAGAACATCAAGGAGTCCGCTTGAAAGAAAGTAGAGTCCCTGAGGAGGTCCTTTTGGTTGAGATCAGTATTTACCCTTGAACCTCTGACCATTCGTCGTGGAAACTAGTGGTCCTTATGAAAACAGTCACCCTTACCAACATATCCCATGGCCAAATATGTCAACTCCAGATCTCACAAACGACATCCATATCCCTGCACAACGCCACACTGGACATCCAGCAACGTAACGCGACTCAAAGGACGACTCCAAGTCCTAACTGCGGTCATATTGACCAAATATAATATAAAAATCAAATAATAAAAACTAAAAACGATCATTAAATACTATGAAATTACCTTTTTTATATATCTTTTTAAATAGGAAAACCTTTAAAGTAAATATAATTGTAAATATGAGTCGTTTAACCATCGAAATTTTTAATTAAAAGCGACTGAAATTAAAGTATCGAATAATGAAGGTGTAATGTTGTTTAACAAGCGGCTATCAATCAACACTTTATTTGAAATTTTATGTGCGTCCACTAATAAACAATAAATCAAATAAAGCACCTTGTTTGCCTTTGCGTTTACCTTCGTTAGCAATTCAATGAACGATCTTGGTGTGAATCTAATTACATAAATAAATTCTTTTCTAATTAACACTGCATCGTAAACAGTGTGTGTCTATGAAAGGAGAATATTTTCCAGAGTATATATACATATATATAGAACGATAATAATTAATGCCGTGCGCGGCAACGAGTTGTCATGGCCGATGGAAGAACAAACTCTATATATGCTCCAGGGAATCAAGCTCTTCCATGTGGTACGTTCGCGCGACAGCACGTTCTGCTAATTAACGTACTCTCCGCATGTAAAGTTCATATCGGTCAGTTTCATAAAAGTATCAATGTACAGACTGTACCCTGCACACCGTCTTCGGCTCCTTCGGACTTGCATATCATAGCCTATCATTTTCCTATCACAATAAACCTACCCCCTTTAGATTCAAACTAAAATAATTTCACGATATTTACACTCGGACCCTATTAGAAGTCCACCCGTTTTCGAACTTTCTTAGAAACTGGGTTCGTTCCCAAATTTAGATGAGGGGAGGTGAGGGGTACCTGTTTTCAGTGCGAAAAGCAACCAATCGCGTTGGGAACATTGGCACATACGGTCCTGATCAGTTTACTGTAGCTTACCTCTCCTGGAAAACACGTTGCATTAGAAGTCTCTGCCATCTTTAGGCCTGAAACAAAGAAATGTAAAGCGTTAATTTGAAATAGTATGCAATTGGGAAGATGATGGTAACAATAAATTTCTGGTTATGGATAGTCTTGATGATTCTGGGATTAGAATATTGGGCGAGTGCTAAAAAGTGAATTATGAGGTCATTAGGCATGGGGAGTAGACAATGAACCTGCTAGATGCATCTGATAAACCATTGGTGGTATTTACAACGACGCATGGTAAAGCCTAGTTTCGACTAGGCAAAATGAAATCAATGAGATTTGCGATCGAATACTGGATTTCGTGCTCTCCAGTGGGTTCTGTGTATAATGGTATTTGAGCGATGTTGTTTCAGGCATGGATGCTGTAAACAAATGACCGTGCGGCAAATTTGTATATGCACTACGCGTTTCACTTCTATCGTTCTGTTCAGTAGAATTGCTCTCATTATTCTGGGGACACCAACTTCCATAGGAAGAATAGGGCTTCATTATATAAATTCAAAATTGCGTTTTCTTTACGTCATTTATTTTAAATAAGGATATTTGTCGTCAATTTGCCCAATTAAGATGTTCTTATAGTTTATGATTCAAGAAAGTTGAGAGAAATAATGAAAATGGTGGGAAATAATTCTAGATTGGTTAATTATTAAAAGATATCGCCATTCTCGTATAATGTAAATCACCTCACTCCATTGTAACCAGCAAAGCCATTCTTCCCAGATAGTGCTAAGAGGGTGTCATGTATATAGAAGCCCAGAAGTTTGCTTAATAACGACATCATTAGAAGCATCTACTTCTACTAGACTTGACAAGCTTGCCAAGAGTTTCGACCACGTCTTCATCTGCATTTTGTAAGACCAAAAAATATAGGATAGGTGTAAAGTTTCTTGAAGCGTTACTCAGGTTCCTTATACTCAACTTTCAAGTCTTCTATCCTTACAAGTTATATCAATTAATCTCTTCATCAATCTTCATAGAAAATAATAATATGGTATAGACTACTGATAGCAATTATCACAATTTCCAATATTTTTTAATTGCTTACTTATTCTATTTAACTCATTGGAAAAATGGCAGCTTTATTTCGAACATTTGAGTGTACAAAGTAGTGAAGGGTTGTCAAACTAAAGGGTAATATTCTAGGCGAACCTAGTGCAACGACATGTATCTACATATTAACATGTTTGCACATTATACAACGTAAGGACTCTATTTGGAACAAGACGAGATGCATGAGATCATACAGGACCAATACGCACCCTCACACATGAATTTAGAGGAGTACTAGTTTGGAGAGAACATGGTACGCATGATATGTTGCCAGTGGGTCAAGTTATTTAATCCCAGCGGCATAAAACATTCCCGACACTCTAAATTTATGCTATATGTGGCCATACCAGTAATATTCCACAGCACACCCCCACCTAATATTTCAGAATATTCTGGAAACAAGGTCGGAAGTTCTGATTTCTGCGAGAAGATGAAAATTCTGAAAAACATGAGTATCCTAGAAAGGATAGATTCATGGGGGAAATAAATTATTTTCCATGTAAGCGTCCTTTTGATCTATTGCTTTGCTACATTTTCTAATTAAAGTGAAACTCGCGAATATATTAATGCGGAATCGACCTAAATTATCCTTCCACATGTAAAATATAACTCACATAAATCACAAACTTAATTTAATGTATATAATATATATAGATCAGCTTCATGAAAACTGGGTTCTAAGCAGCAATTTCTAAATTCAAAACATTACAAGGTAATTTTAGGTTTTGATATAAAAGAAAAAGATGAGAATTAGCACTTCTGGTGTAAATATTACAATACATACATGATACAAAAGTGAGCTTTTTGTTTCCGAGCATTGGAATTCGAAACAAGAGAACGTGATTATTTGGTTACCATATTAGAATATAATCCAAGCATGCTATCATGTGAGCCACGCTCTCTCGGGCAATATTTCTCCAAATATCAGACATCACGCGTTTATTAAAAAACTATAAACATGCAAAAGAATCATCATTTATTCTGTAGCTTAATAAAATATTTCTCCTTTTGCAATGTAGACTAAACAATTCCTGTCTTTTTCAAAGAGAAACTCAGAGTACCATATAATTTTCGATCTGAGGAAAATTTGAGTTTGAATCAAGTTTGCCAACTTTGATCTAAAGCACTTCCTATAACGTTACGCCTTTGAACGTAAGATACGTGCATGTGTTTGGGTAACACTGCGATGGGTCGTTTGCATAGCTACTAACTGAAACTTCCAATCTCATCTCGTTCCATCCTTGGTCCTACTTGCCGGTTCGACGTCTAGATTGCAATTACTGCTAATTAATTGAGCAAAGGGCCCAAAGTCTCCTGACAACAAGGCATCTGTTGTTCAAGATTGTACATTCGAGATGTAAACAACTAGAAGATTGACAAGATCCACTAAAGGAGATCTTCTCTCAAACTGGAGCTCACTGGAGTTTCAATTTAGTAATTTAATGTCGCCCTACCAAGATTTGCAGACGACTCTCTAAAGTAATCACTTGAAATAGGTGTAACCAGTCCTGTAGGCGGTTTCTTCCCCCAGAGATAAATTTAGCTCACTCAAGTGATCAACATCTTGTTTAGTTCAACTTTGTAATCATTTTGATTAAAGTACTTCACTTGAGAGTGAATGATTTCTGTTGGTCTAAGTTTGTTCCAGAAAATTTAATTTGAGTTTGAATTATAATTAATAAGTAAGCAACTCAATAAAAAATGTCTAATTACGTAGAAAACCTTAATAAATTCTACGAGAGCTATAAAAATTGGTCCCTCGAGTCTGATGTAGATTAAGCAGAATGTAGTATTTAGCAGCGATTGTCGATGAATTGAACCATCACTCGATAGGAATTCAATCCATCATTTTTCTTTCCTTATTGGATATTTGATTAAACTCGTGTTTATGGGCATACACCATGATATATCAAAAAGGTGTTTCTCGAAAGGTAGAAACAAGTTGTAAGTGACGAGGAATACAGATTTCCTCTTATTTGAAAGCACGCGGTGCTCAATCCTGAAACCGACAGTTGACTCTAAAAAAAAGTTATTTACTCTCGTGAAGGAAAGCTCGGCGTGTTGCCTACTACCTCCCCCGACAAATATTTACTCTAAGGTAAAAGCGAAAACGGGCTGGCGTAATGCCTCGACCAATAATATTGGAATATAAGGAACGTGCGGAGAAAATAAACGGTTAAAGTAAAAGGGCAAATGCAACGTGTGTCGTGATGGATTCGCAATTCAATATCGGTGCAACCGCAATGTCCTCGAGACGTCGTCTTATCCATAAACTTTCAAGCATAAGTAAAGAATATTGCTTTCCCATACGTGCTAGAATGAAATTTTATGAAAAGGAAAGATCCAAGCAAAAAAGAAACGAGTATTCTTGATCTTTCCAATCTAAATAAATAAAAATTTATTTGTTTAAGGATATTTAAAGATATATTTAAAGAAAGTAGGAAATCAGAAAGAAGAGTTCATTTTAAAAATATATTCAGTTTGAAAATACATTTAAAAAGGAAGATTATGGTTTGAATAAGCATTCGAGGATAAATCCGATAAAAAATATTATCCCTTGAATATAATTTTAAGGAATCTTTTCAATTCAATGAGAACTGGTGTAGCTCTTCTTTGCCTCAACTTGTTAGCAGATTTCTGAGGAGGGAGTAAAAAAATTACTTTGAAAGTGATAAAAGAATCTTCACTCAGTGCATTGTCTTTCTATTTTTGTTCCTCCTTCTCTTTCTTTTTTGATTAGTTTTCATTCGATGGCGACACAGTGGTTGGTAAGAAAGCGATATCAGCCTGCTAGGTTTTCAAGAGAGAAGCTTCTTCCATTCCTTTGTTTATGCAGTAAAGGGGACCGAGCTAATTGAGATTTTTCGACGTTCTGTATTTTATATTGACCTTAGTAATACACAACTTCACATTAGCAATTATTGCTAATTTATTACGAAAAAGTAACTGGTGCAAAAGTAAGAAATAAGATCTGATAAAGGCATATCATAAAGTAAGCCTTGGAAGTAGCTTCGAAAAGGGATTTGATCAGGGATGTCTCTTTTACGTTTATGTAAATGTTTACATTCCCTTGACAAGATAGAATCGCGGTTGGCTGTACAGAACGAGCGAGCGGAAAGCAGTCAGCAACATGTTAAGAAGGTACTTCCGCGGGACTCTGATCTTCTTTGTTGTCATTTTACGGGCCCTTTTGGCGAAGCGTTAAAGAGGAAGTACTTTGCATTCGAGTTGTATCCGGTTTCTCGCGGGGTTGTCTTTTACGACGGTCCGGATTGACGACCGATTTTACGAATCGATCGCGATATAAATATTTTTCATTACTCTCTACCAAGCCACTCCTAGTCCCAGAAGAATTCATTCCACTCATATTCCTCATTTCTTATACCATCTCCTCATATATTTCAGGATATAGGAAAGCTTTATTCATTTTTTATTTTTTATTTAATAGAAATTATGTACATGAGACCAATTTTGACTTGGTTCATACAAACTTCAATTCCGAATTAAAAAATTCCACCACTGTCACCATCTAAAGCATTGAAAACATAATAAAACTGTTAAAATTCTTATATTTGTTTAGGACTTTCATTGGGTGGAGGTTTGATAGTCCTAGCATCAGCTCTATCAGACGCATCGTTGGAGTTGCCTCGAAAGTACAGCTTCTCAAATAGTGGAGGTCAAACGGATGATAATGGCCTGCCCCAGTACCAATACGGATGGTGCCTTCAATTATCAGGACTTGCCTTGATCTTGGCTGAAGTTGCCGCCCTCCTAACTGTCTCTGGGTACATGGCACGGTTTCCAACAGTGGAGGACATGGTAAATATTGCAACCGATAGTGCAAATTCCCACAAGATAGAAAAAATACCTCTCAAACTCTAAATAAAATTAACCATTACACAAAAGAGGATTACGCTGACCAGTCTATTTTCGCTGAATCGAACACTGAAACTGGTTGAGTAATCCTTCAGATGAAGTAGTTTGCTTAACATTGTTATTCTTGTCCTAAAGGTAAGAGTAATGGTTCCCGGGGCAGAGAGGAAGTTAAGGGAGCAACGTGGTCTCAGTTCAGAGTACCTCGTCAGAACTCATCAGAAATCACCCGGACCTCCACAAAGTGGAGGGTTTGCTCAACCTGCGAAAGGTGAGGGTAAGGTACAAGTACGGAAGCTGTTGATTGATGACAGACTACGAGGGTTCGTTTACTCGAAATTTAGACTATTTATCAACTCCAGAACAATTGGATATTGTAATTAAGTTAGTGCTTCTAAAAGTGGAAGTCTATTTGTAAAATAATTGAACATAGTAGTATTAATAAGAAAAATAGTCTAAGAAAAATGTATAACATGTCATCAATTTACGGCTTGCTACAAGCACTTCCTAGTTACTTAGAAAATCAACAGAAACATGATTTAATTAAAAATGTTTTGAACAGGTTCTCAGAAGATAGCCGAGGAAGGCACTTCCCTTCTGTGTAAATCAGCCCCTGATATCTGCGCCTCTAACCCTCAGTCAATAAGCTACGTGGATAAGGCAGATTTATCCCACATGCTCCCTGCGTATCCAGAGGGTAAAATTCCAGACCCCAGATTCACGTTCGTCGATAAGGCAGATCAGAGTGTTGTCGACTCTCGTCTGAGTGGCTTTGCTGATAAGGAAGGTCTCATGGATTCTAGAATGTTATCAGAATCGAGACAAAACATTATTACTTTCAGTGAAAGTAAAGAACATCCCAATGGCCAAGAACCTAGGTATGGAGAATTTGTTGCGAGAGTGGAGCAATGCCCTGTCGATAATAGAGTGAGCTTTGCTGATAAGGAAGGTTATGTTAGCTATGCCGATAACGGGGAGTCCTTACTAGATACGCCCTTTGGGTATGATACCAGGTACAGAATTTTATCACCCCCTGAATTTTCATACACAGATGAAAATCTATATTTTATACTAAATATATTATTAATATGAATTCTCAGTGAAAGTATACAAAGTTTATTTGTCGAAGTTTGTAATCAAAATATAGGATTATTATCATTTACAAAAGTTTCTTCTTTGTACTTCAATATTGAAATTGAATATCTGGTCTTGAATTTGTTCTGGCCTTACATTCTTTTACCGTAGTATCTTGCAGGTTAGCACCTCATTGTAGATTAAAATCTTCGTATCCTCAAGCCTTCATGATAATTTTACTGCAGGTTTACACCTCAAAAAATTTAAATTATAACACCTCACGTTACTTCACATTGAAAATGAAATATTGATGATGCAGGTTCAATTGGCCCATAATTATTGTATTACTGTGTCAAGCCTTGATTATCAAATGATGAACAGATAAAGCAATAATAATAATGTACAAAAGACTTGTATGCTATAAATTTTACCTCTATGTTAAATTACCAATTTACATACACGTCTTATTTGTAGATGATGGTCTATCTTATCTGATTATAGACTTCCTTAACTACAGCTTGATTAGGTATCCTTAATTCATGTAAAAAAATATAATTGACTATGCCAAACAAATATGATTACGATATATCCTCTTCCGACAAGCTTTAAATTCCTTTCAATTAAACTATTATTTGCAAAAACTCAATTCACTGATCATATGTAATTGAACCGTATTGACAAATCTTTTCTTTTCAGATACAACAGCCTAGCGGGTCAAACAGTACCAATTACATTAAAACATCAAACATCATCAGTTTCTGCAATTCAATCGCAGTACATCTACCAGAATTTTGGCACCATACATTCTGGAGTCTTAAGAGTTTCGGAACCAGGAACGAGTTCCAGCTCGAATTCCAGTCAAAGGAGCATGACCCTACAAAATCCAAAAAGAAAGTCCCAAATTGCACAAAATACATTCAGCACAATGGAGTGCGAAAAAAGGAAACGCGGCCCAGGCGTCGCGCCCAAGGGTGGTTTTTATACCGGAAGTGCCGTATGACCACCACCCCCTCCTCCGACTCCAAGGTAACTTCAGGAAGACGAGACTCCACTCTAGTTTGAATCCCAGAAGTGAATCAGATCAGACAAACCTGGTGGTTAGGGGGAATAATATGGTTTGAAGGAATACTGCCATAAAGTAATTCAAGAACCAAATAAACTTTATCACAAGATATAACGAGTTTTTGAAAAAATTTCGCTTTTTAAAAAAGCGTAACTTCGCTGAAATTGATGGTTTCATGTAAATAAAGAAATCTGAGTTCAAAATGAAAAACGTGAAGAATAGGTATATCCTTTCTTCAAGAAAGTTTCACCTGTTTGTGTGTTTGTCTTTAAAGACTCACGAAATCGTATGACTGAATGTTGAGTGAGCTTGTATAAATTATCATGTAAAGCAATCAGGATCACTTTAAAATGGCAGATTTATTTGTATAGAAAAATGTTATCTTCTCTGGAAAACATGTTCTTTTCTGTGACAAATGTTATTAATTTCTGTATGCAATCAATATATAAATACATTGATGTATTATTCTCTATATTCCAACGAATATCTGCCTCTTTAAAGTTCAAGATTCCTTGTTAAATCTATATCCTAAACTAAAAAAAAAAACTTTCACACTTGTATAGCTAACTAAATGAAATTTAAATGAAATTACAGATAGATGTAGCTTATATTATGAAAATAATTCAGTGAGTCGATGTAATATGATTAATTGAGAAGCTCGTTCTACATGCTGGGAAAAAACGAACGACTCCTGTACAAAGTTCTTTAACGTGTAACGTATATTTAATACTTCGCCAATCCTGGACATATCAGATTGAATAAAAAAGAATCAAAAATGAAAGTCTATAATAATATATCATTATTGTTTTTTTTTCATTCTTTAATTATCGTTTCATTGTTAAATAAACCATCTATCGTATGCAAAAGAAGAATCTGATGCCAAATCTGATTAATTAATTCCTTCCTTATTTGTATTTAAATTTATAAATAAAAAGAAAGTTCATGACATCGATTATAAATTTTATTGTACGTAAATTTCAGTGAGTCCTGCATCGATAAAGAGTTGTAAAAGGACAATGAATTAAAAAAAAGAAACTTTTAAAACTAAGTATATAAGAATTTGTGTTTTTATCGCGCATTAAAAGAAAATGTCAAAATTAATAAAATTTCCTGTTCAAAAAGCGATATGTAGATGGAGCCATTGGTTCCGGAAAGCCCGCGACTAGTTCCGTCGGATGGTAACAGATTGCCCGCCTAATGTTTCATTAACGTTGCATAATCGACGGGCCAATTAGCGTACGCCGTTTAATATTAATCTGCAATTTGAATTAATTTCAATGCATTTAAAATTTATTGAATACATAATTAACACAGTGTGCACCGAATATGAGAAGCTCGTCTAGCCTCAGGCTTGTACCAGCTTTTAAAAATTATTTTTTGCATTATAGACGGTTCGGCTGATAAATTGAGGTCTCGTTTAAACTTTTTGACAAAAAAAAAGAAAGAAAAAAAAAGAGAGATAAGGGTTAAAAATCTCCAATTGAGGCTTGAAATCATGTCGCAGAGAGGTCTTCTCTGTCTCACTTTTTTGGTTCAATTTTTTTTTTATTCGTTTCCTCTTCCATTTGTAATCTCTTTCACTCCCTACTTTCTATCTCGCATATTTTCTGTCTCTCTCACTCTCAATGTTTCCCCAGAACTCTAGAGTGTCTCTCTCTAATCCAATTAAAAACGTCGGACGATCGCACGAAACAGCGGCGCATCGACCGCGAGTTGCGTCGCACGAGCGAATTTTAATTGATGTTTCAGGTAACAGGGGATGGTGTTATATTCAAAAAAGGGATTGTTGGAATGCGAGGATATCCTGATATCTAATTGAGCAAGGGTCACTTCCGATCAGGGTTCTCGCGTTTTCTGCAAATAAAGCTAAGAGGCAAGGAAGAGGCGTGATAATGAAAATCAAAGATTAAACATAATTACACGAAACACAGAAGTTAATTGCATTACGCAGTACGATATCTAAAATAGCCAGAGCACGCTATATAATTATACGTTTTGATGGTACATTAGATTTATATAAGAAAGAGATATTTCTATACTCTTTTAAAATTTAATCAGTGGAATTCACTGATTTTCAGTGACTTTCTTTTCAAGATTTCATTCAAGTTTAGAGAGTAAGCTCTGTTAGGAAAGTCGACAAGGGAGAAAATAAATTATATTATTCAAATTGGTGAGGTGATATTTAATTCTACGGTTACGTCTTTTTTTATATCGCTTTATTTATCAAGTCATTTAATGAAATAGTCAAAAGATTTTCTGAATATTTGACACCTTGTGCAGCAGGTAAGAAAGTGGCTTCATTGTGAACAATTACTCAAATAACGCTGAAGGTTTTTCCAGGTTGGCAAATTGATACATGAAGCTTGGAGAGTGAGAGTTACGACATTGTTATTTCCCTTTTTTACTTTATTTATGGTGGTTATAGGAGTATATCTAATTCGACAAAGACGAAATAAGGAGATCCAGACGTAGATGAGGAGGTTAATCCTTATGGCCATCTATCATCGCGGAGTATACTAGTTAGGCGATTCTATCTTACCGCCTTTTTTACGCGCCCCGAGTCCCGTCTCCTTTTGTTACCTTGTTTAATAACTCGTGATGAATGTACCTTCATCTCGCTGCTCAGAAGCATTCGCAACCTCGAGGGTCGCCCCTTTACGTTTTCTCATCTCATCCGTTCCCGCAAATTAAAATTGTAAATTTATCATTTCCACTCTAATTCATTCTTCTACTTCGTTATATTTCATATAATTCCGCTCAACATAATATATTATTAAAAGGAACGATCGACCCAGAGTCTTCCATTCCATCCTTCTCTCCCCTGTTAAAAATTAGTTCGAGAATTGTATTAGGACACCTGATTTCTATCAACGATGAACGATCAACTGAAGAAAGACGAATTTATCACAGTGAATGGTGATTAATTGATGCTCTATTTATACCTTTTAATATAACGAGTTAATATTAAAAGATTTAATTGGATCTTTTTGTAAGAGACGGCATGGATATTTTTTAAATCATTTCGACCCAATTTTTATTTCAAGTTATAGAATCATTTACTTCTATCAATTTCACTTTTGACATCCTTAAATTGTAAACGCATCACTCTCGAATTTCATCATTTACCTCGATTTAATATTTCTATACACCTGTTTTCGATTTATTAATATCTATTCAATTCAAATCAATTGAAACTTTCCTTCATGCATTAAATATACTTCTTGAGTACGTATATTTTTTAAAAATCGAAAATTCAAGTAACGTTACGATTTATCAGTAAATTCGATCGATTTAAGTATTATTATATAGATTTGTGAATTAAATTCATGCTTTGCGCACATATTCGCTAGACGCATAAAAGCACCTGCACCTCACAGGTGTCTACAGTGCAGGCGAACTCTTATCGTCTGAGAGGAAACGTATTAGTGGCCGGTATTAAATTATGGTCAGCCTCAGGCGCGGGAGCCAGTGATACCAATATGGAACGCAACAAACAACGACTTCCCATTCCACTTTGCAATATTTACTACAGTCAACCCTTTTTGGAATTAACTTTACCACAATTGTCCCAAGTTTCTGGGATAATTTCATTTGGCAGACTCCACGGTCGGGACCCAAACCAAACTGCCCCCGGGTTATTAGTCGGGTGCAAATCTCCCTTCATTTTTTATATCTGTTTTTACCTTTTTCTACCTATCTCCGAAATATTTTTACCAACCTCTTTCCGCTCGTTAAACTCTAGCTTCTGAGCAATTCTCTCTTTTTTAATGACTCCAGAAAAGAAAAAACTAACGTAAATAAAACGGAAGAGAGTTGCATTTTTTTACTCGAAATTCATTTTTGAATTAGACTCGTGTAGCCGTTTCATGATGAAGACATATGAGAATCCCGTCTCAATAATGAAGTTTAATTATCTCTATCAAAACATTGAAGGAAATTAAAATAATTTAGTTTTTAAATACCCGGAATTTTATATGAAAACAAACATAGAGTTAATTTATTAAAAATGTCCATAATTTTTCGAAAAACAAATGGTATTGAAAAAAGGTTCAAAGCACAGTCTAGTTATCAGAAAAGTTTTTATTTGCTCCTGAGTGGAGGAAAAAGGACGTGGATCAGCTACTTATCCGCAAAAAAGAGCCATTGCGAAGCGGAATTCTTGTAATTCGATTTGGTTTCCCTTCGATTCGAAGCTGATCCCTGGGAATTGGTTGACAAATTCTCCTGAAGGAACCCTCTTATGTGGGGTGATAAACTTTCGGGAAAAGGTAGCCAGAATAGTGGCAGAGGGAGGGATTGACTTCTCCATTTGGGGATGAATCGAGAGGCAAAAATAAGGTTCTCACCCTCTCCTAAAAGAGGCCACTGGCGAGAGAAGTCGCCATTCGAAAAACAAAGAACCAGTCTTTCAGAGTCCATCTTACCCTCATTTTTTACGGGTGCCAATTTTCGGTAACAGTGACCAAGGCAAAAAATACATGAGGATTTTTACACGTCAAAAAAGAAATCCTTTATTTTCCTCAATATTTTTTCCCAACTAGATGGAACAAATAATAAAAGTTTCAACTGTTTTACATAATTTACATAATATATATGTAGATATTTCTTCAATTCAAGTCAATTTCCTGGACAGCAATTTTAAAATCAAGGATACCAAAAGAAGTAATGGTGAATTTTTTTCTGATGTAAATTAAGTTAGAAAAACGACTCACTGACGTAAATCGCGGTAGTAAAAAAAACTGCGAAAGCGAAACAGAATTAAGTCACCTTTTCAGCGCATAAAGTCCAGTTGGGGTTTAAACCGACATTTAAATTAGTTTTTACAGGAAGGCAAGCGAGGAGGACCGTAAATGACATTTGTTCCATGTTAATAAAAAAGACCCGAGGCACAAGAAGTTGTGAGATACGCCGTCGCAGTCAGTTTCCATGGCGACCAGGACGTCTAAATCCACGGAAGCTCCCTTCCGCAAAGCGTCGGGGGTGGCGAGAAATGTAGGGGTGCTAAGCCGAGAGATTTCGTGGTACGCGCCGGTTGGTTGGTTCATTGTTTCAACGCCAACTTGCCTCTCACAGACCGATTCGTACTGATCGCATGACCTTTTACGGATAAAATATTCTCCGCCATTTTTGCCTGTCACAATTTAACCTACGATAGCATAACCTGCCAATTCAACTACTTTTTCCTTTCTAATTTTCATTTCTTCTTTTTCCCTTGGTAGCATTTTCAGAAATTCAGATTTCACATGTAGAAATAAATTTCTATTTTGAATTTAAACTTAAGACAAGTCCACAACTACAAGTTTGGACATTTTTTGTTAAAAAGATCCATGTTTTACATATTGAAAAGTGAATCAATTTGTTCGATGTTTTAAGCTGGTGTGACTTGTTTAATAAAATAAAAAATATTAAGGTTGAAACTAAGAAAAAAAACTGCCTTTACACCTCGATTCTATATTATGACAATAAATTAATTTCGACTTTGAATCACGGGCCTCGTAAGTAAAGCGATTATAGCTCTCGCTTATTAAAATATAAGAATACTTGAAATTTTTTTCTTTTCATCTTCCGTCTTACGTCCCACGGCTATCCATCCCCAATCACCATTCTCTATTTTTTCTCTTACCTCTTTTTATTTCTTATACTCCTTTTCATATCTTAATCCTATTTTTTCTCTGTTATTCATTATGGTATGTATTATCCGATTTCATTCTTCTAATTTTGTGCTCAGAAAACTGTTTGATATGCACAGTTGTGAGACGAAATAATTTGAAAATGAATTTTTCGTGGTCAATCTTCTGGTCACTCTAATGTAGATTATAGCCTCTTTCTTTCTTATTATTATTGATTATATTTATTACGTATTATACGGAATATTTACTGAATTTCTATACCCTTCCTCTTCTCTATTTTTCCCTTGTTGACCCATCTCTCTCTAAGCTTTCGCACGCATTGCGTCCAATCCTGAAGGGACACCCTTCCTTCCTTTACCATCTTCCGATGCTAATTTCACGGGCCTGGCGGTCGTATCGCAAGTCAGCAAGGCGCAGCCCGTGAATTCAAGAGGAGTTGGAGTTTAAGACTTTAAGGCTCCCTTCGAGGCGGCTCCACTGACGATGACGAGATGATCACTTAATTTGGCCAACAGCTGCCGCATCGTCGTTGGGTAAGACCGCCGTGTCTATCTCCTTCGTTCTCCACACCATATCTGTTTTTTTTATAGTCTCCATCCTTTACCTTTTTTTCTTCCTTTTTCACCTTGTCTTTCCGCTTCTTCTTCCTCTCATTTGAATTCACCTTCTGTCTCCCTCAATCCCTTACTCTCTTCCACTGCAACAAGCTGACCACTCACACCCTATTCTCTCGACCAGGCTTATCCATTGTTGTTTTCTCATTTGTACGTATCATGGCATCACTTCTTCTTTTTGGAACGGCACCTTTACAAATTTATTGTCGTGTTTTCTTCTCCTTTTGCATGACGTTTGTCAAACTAATCGCTTTTGTTCGCGAGCATTAACAGAGGACTTCATTAACTTTTAATTACGGCTTCCTTTCTTTAATTTATCTCGATTGAGGTACGCCTTTTTATTTTCGGATTTAAGGGATTTTAATGATGGGAAACGTGAGTGCAGTCGGTTTTAGAAGTGCCGTCACGACAAGAAAAAAATCGTATTGGAAGGAGGATTGTTTTTTGATGGACTTTTTTTTGGTTTCGAAATATTTAGACAATAATTAATAAAACTCTACTACCGTTAATAATTTAAATTTCTATTCAACAATATTGATATTTATATCGATTGCGTAAGACTATAAAGACTCTGCTAAAACAGATTTATTATTCTTGCAAGATGTTCTTATTTACCATGAGTATGTAAATTTTCCTATATTTTTTTCCTCGCTTTATGTCACTTCTCGGATTTACTGACTCAATCCTGAAGCACGTTTATTTATGTTCCTCATTATGAAAATATAGCCATCATTCTTTTGTCATGTGTAATGTATACCTTCGATAAAGACCTCAGCATTTTAAATCCATAGATTTTGAGGATCGAAGACCTCGATAGAATAAAATTGAATCCCGCCTACCATTCCATCTGGCTTTTTAACTTCTTTTTTATATGTTTATTTCTACATTTACAGCATACGTATAGCATACGAAAGATGGGCGAGGCCCAAAATTTCAGTATCCTGAGTTGCGGTTAAGGCGGCCGAAGTCGCTTTTTAATCCGAAAACGATTATTTATGAGTATAAGAAGACAGCCGGAATCTTTGGACCGCCAGAAGACCGCGGGTCGCCGCATACCTATACCAATTCAAAAATCCATTATTAAATTACTTTTCTACGAGCGTGTGATGATCTGTTATTTTGCCACCGATTGAAATAACTGACAATTCGGAAATTTATACAGGTCCCAAAATAAATTCTATTTCTCCGAAATATTAATTCAAATTTAAGAAATTTAAAATTCTAGGTGCAATCTTTGGGGTGAAGAATGCCTCATCTCCTTCATATTACTTCTTTTTCTGTCTATATATTCTCTTATTTAATTGTCTTCTAAATTCAGAAAAAAAAGGGAAAGAAAGGACATAAATAAATAAATTGAAAGAAGAAATGGAGCTCAATCTTAAAGCGAAAGGGCCAAAGAGAAAACGATTCTTATCTAATGATTGAAGCAGGACAGGTAAAATGAAAAAAAAAATATTAATGCAAAGAAGGGACATTTCTTTGCAATAAAAAATAATTCCGTCTTACCGCTAATAAAGTAGTACCGCACTAATGATAGAAATTATTCACAGAATAGGTGTCAACGACCTTCTTAGTAGACTTCTAATCATAATAGCATGACCATAGACTGGAATCCCATAAAGTCCATAAATTTACGACACACCTGAGCTTGTCCCATCTCTTGAGCATGAGATGCTACGACATTTTCGTCGCTCTTCCTCTCTCCTTGTGCAAAATCTAGCACAATACCTCTTACTCTTCTCTCCGAACTTCCCATCCTCCTGTATCGGCTTAAGTATAGTTCAAAAATTCAAATTACATATTCTATTAGGTGCGAGCCGCCGGCATTGCTCAGAAGAGGGATGACGGCACTTGCGGTAAGAGAGATGGAAGCAAAGAAAGAAAGGGAGATGCTGTGGTGGTCCTCAGGGCGAGAGAACTGCTCTTCGAAAAGGTAAGGGTACTTGATGGGGAAGAGTCGAGAGGAGCTCGCGGGGGAAGAAATGAGAAAGAGTGTAATAAATTGGCGGCGAGATTATTCTCGACGTGCATTAAGACGTCAAGCGGCGACGGACGCCTTGGAAAGTATTGCCCGACACCTTCTGCGGCACGGATCTTACTCTCCTCCCTCTTCCCTTCATAACCTCCTGCTACATCTTCACTGGTCGCACAAGCAAACCTGTGGTCGCGTCACTCCACGTTGGGGTGTCTCAAATAAAAAAATTCTAATTTAAGTTGCGACCACTTGAAAAGCTTCCATTTTATGACGAACAATTGTTAAGGTTTTAAACACATTTGCACAACGTTTAAGGATTCTTCTAATTGCACGGATGGTAAATGAGGAAAGAGAAATTCAAATGAAAGAGAAAAAAGAGAGGAAACGAGGGAATTATAATTATAAATACATATAAGTAGGTCTAAAATAGAATCATCAAGAAGTGCAATTATAAGGTAATTAATTCTACCGGATCAGAATAATATCATTCCCAATCGTCTAATTCAAAACTAATTTTCCCATTCCATTTCTCCTTTCTCGTTGCTTTCACTTTTTTAGGTCACCCCATTCCCTCTTCTCTCTCCCCATTGATACTTCCGTTTATTTCTTTCCATATTATAGACACAGATACTTTTCAATATTTTAAAATTAATCAAATTGTATTCCTTTTTCCTCCACCGAACGAGAATCCAGGGCGATAAATAAATGAAAATCACAAGCCTAGGAGTCGAGGCGAAGCAGATTAATTTCCTATATATTTTTCAGTCCCTCCTCCAATCCTTTTACGCAAAATCAGGACACGGCCGATCGATAATCGTTGGCTCGTTAGGCACGATTGGTGTATGGGAGAGTGAAAAGAAAAACAGGGTGTTTGAGAAAGAGGACTGTTTCAGTTTTAGGTGTTGGTCTTTTGGAGGGGTGAGAAGAGAATGAAGGTGTTTAGTCGGTGGTCAACGCGTTGTTTTGGAGGGTGTTAACGAGTCACGATCGTTCTCAATCTTCGCCGAAGGAACGAAAGCTTTTGTGCGCCCGTCCGCACGCGGCCAGGTGTTGGCTGTAATATATTACTTAACACTCACCAAAAAACCGAATGTTGGCCACGGGGGGTCTTATAGTCCTAATTCATTCGGGTGCATCGCGGTCAGGATCATCCACCTTCTCCCATGGGAGACCATTTATCGAATGGAAAATAAAAACTATTATCTGGATCGAGATTGATATTCGTACCGAAAAAAAACCTATTTCATATCGATTCTTACTTCCAATTTAATCTAGATTAGAACATCTGCAAGGGAAGAATTTTTTTAAGGAAAGTTTGATGTCAAACTACCATGTCTAAAAAAATCTTACTTCAGAAAGTTCTTCTGTTTCTGAGATTCAATGATTGCCTATAATTTAAAGTAATTTCAATCATCAATAAGAAATGTAATAAAAATGATCCCTATGTTTTAATCGTGAGTGGGCTATAAAAGAACTAAAGAAGCTTTCTTTATTATTTTCTTGATTGAAAGAATAAGCAGTAATTCAAGAGTTGCGTGCAAAAGCAAGGTTTTTGACTCTCCAATTACCTTTCAATAAAGTGATTCAAGAAAAAACACAAAACAGATTGCTTTACTGTTGCACGCAACAGTTCAATTATGACATTTTTCAAACTGTTTCTCAAATAAAATGGCGATGGAAAAATGATTGGGTTTATTATTTAAACCATTTAAACAATCATTTTCTTCGAATTATTTGTTTACCCTTCTTTCCAAATGCTGTTTCTCGAAATTCTAACAAAGCATAAAATTCCACCGAATTCAGCACACCTCTAAAGTGCAAAAGGTCGAGTTATTTCCTATAGATAAATGTAATTCAAGTCTTCTTTTAAGTGTGACAGGAAACGACTCCACTTCGGCCTTTTCTCCTAAGCGTGATTATTTTTACGTTAACGTTGGACATTTATGGCTCGATTGTATCCTCACATCCTAGATTTTGTACATTTTCACATTTGCACACTGCATGCCAAGCGACTGTACGTATATATAGATCGCCAGGCAGGACGAACGAAACCCTTTTGCGGAAGAGAGAAAAGACATAGAACTCGGCCATAAATCGTGAAGCGGTCCGGAATAGAGTCTGCGTTTGCAATGGTTTGCAAAAGTAAAAGAATCCGAGGTTCTTCGTGGACGTTACTCGCCTGTCCAGATGCCTCACGACGTACGAGCGAGCTGGGGAAATCGACTCGAACGAGGAATTTAGTGCCCGGACCCTGGTCCGACGACCAATCATTGCCTGCCTCGAGAAGCACGTTGCTACAAAAGGGGAAGGGGCATGGGGCCCAAGAACGTAATCTTACGTATCAATTAGCCTCACGGTCCGAGGGCCTTACCCCCCGCGGGCCTTTGACCGTGCGCCGCTTCGTCTTCGAGGTGTGAGAACTCGGGACACGAACCGTATATTCGTTTTACAACATCTTCATCGGCCGATCTTTTCGTTTGGTCTTTTGGGCCCCGCACCTCAAACATCTGGGCATTATGTTCCAAGTTTCAAAACATATCCCAATCTTATCATCAATCGAATCATCTTCACACCTGCTATTGTCTTGCTCTGTCATACTTTACTCAATAAATAGGGTCAATTCAAACTGTTTCGCTTTTCTAGGCACGTGTAGGGGGTTCATTCTTATGAAATTACTTTTCAATCACAGTCAACAATTATTAGTAAGATATTATCACATAAGATAATCATTTGATAATCTTGTTATGTATTTATCTAAAATCTGTCGATCTATAAATTATATAATAAATAAATTTAAAAGAACTATAAATTTACAAGCATAATCACTATAGCGATAGTAAATTATACTATAGCATTTTCCTCGTAGTCCATCGTAAATACCAATTTCTACTGTCAAATTTTGAAAAAATAATGCTTCGCATTTCAATTGAAAGCACGTTCATTGTATATGCAAATTGCACGACGCTACTTATCTGGTGCGCTATTTTCATTTTCAACAGGATGTGCCCAGTGCCCTTGAAGTCTTCCCTCTGCACAATAATTCTTAATAATCACAATGTTTCTTAATAATCCTTAACGAATCTCGTTTTGCTCTTCAGTGAAGATTCAGCCATGAAATTGCAATACTCTCGAAATGTTTTATGGATAATAAAGAATGTTTCAATATTGGAGGACAGTTTGAATGGTTCAATAAGTCCTTCGCTTCATATATGGTCGAGCCAAGGAGAAACATCTATTCTGTATCTTTATTACTATTGGACATTAGAAAATAAATTTCGGACATTTAATTTTCTACTCTAAATTGAAAATCTAAATAATTTTGAGCGCCATCAAATTCTCCTTTTTACAGATGGCTAAATTTTGTCTATCTACATTTTGGTCCAAGCTCCAGACAAATCTGGAGAACCTAAGTCGAAGAGGTAGAGGGCAAGGGTGAGTTTTATTCTCGCGAGGTCGAAAAAGAGAAGAGTCAAGATATCATGAAGAGCGCAGTGTCCCGGAGGGCGAGAGGGCACGGAAGGGGGCACGCGAGGGTTTGGGGCGTGGTCGTGGGGTGATTTAGCGCTGAAAGTGCGTGTCTCTATCGCCAGGCCGCAAAGGAACACGGCTTGTAACAGCTAAACAACAGACTCGCGTTTTGGGGCGGCAGCTTTACAGCCGTTTAGTGTTTTACGGCCCCGTTTTATGAACGCCGCGTTGCCTTTCGTGAGAGAACCATATCCCCCTACATATTTGGTGTACCCACCTCACCCCCTTCCACCATACAAAAAAAAGTAAACTAAAGTTTTGTCCCTTTAAAACTCGTCTACGATTCAAGCATTGAACTACTAGTTTTCTTATCCCGCACGCGGTCCCACCAACCAGCGCGAATTCGCACATTGCTATAGAAACCTGATAGAAATCTGATAGAAATAAAATTGATTCAGGAATTAGGTTCTAAAATCGCCCTTTATTTCGCCTTTAATTTTTTAATAAAAAAGAGAGCGGTTATAAATAGCTGTTAAAATGGGGTTTATTACAAAAGTAATATTACTTGGTGTAATGACTTGAAAGAATGTGAAGTAAATTCCTGAGTTAATCTTTTCAAATTTACCATAGCGGCACATATAATCACAGCTGCATATATACATATATATATGTATACCTATCGACATAAAGCGAAGGACGAGTGTTTAGTGTGCGAAATAACTCTGATCGTAAATTTAGAAACAGCTGGATTTTCGATCGCGGTTTTTGAAAACGTCAATTCTGCTGCGATTCAATATTTATAGCTTATGAGGATATTTAATTGACTTGAAAAACAAGTTTGAGCGATGTGAAATGCTTCCTGTATATAATGCTGTCGTTAATTGAAAAGAAATATATAAAACTGAAATACAATTTGGGATTCTAGACGTTGGGTGAAATTAATTCATCACAGCAATAAAGAGTTCTTTATGATAGTCAAACATATATGTTAAAGGTCCTCTGGCTACTTTTTTTCAATGATATTAGTTTCCTCAGTATGGTCTTAAATTAATGTACATTTTTTTTCTATTCCCCGAAAGAACAACTTCTGTTATGCAAAATTGTCATAAATCATACTTATTAGGTAGCAGATTCGTTGCTTTTGCTTTTTTTTAACAAGCAGAATATTTTTGCATAATCCTTTTAATGGAAAATAAAGACGAGAATAAAATTGCAATAAATTCAATCAACTTCAGATTTTTTCAAAAAATGGGAATAATGAATATACGGCTGTAAAAGAAATGTTTCGGTTTGATCCGGAGATTAAATTCCATGGTATATCGACCACCGTTTGATCGGTACCGATTCGCTCGAGAAGTAAACGGTTAATTTTATACTCTTCATTTGCAGATAAATATTTAGGATTTATCGATACGAATTTGCCACGTTGAATGGTTCGAATCGGTACATTATTACGTGTAGTCGTGTAGAATAAAAATATATTACAAAATAAATTGAAGTTTGGCAAAAACTGAGTAATAAAATTTGTCCGGTATTATTACGCTGTATATACTATTGTAATTAATATTGTAATTAATTTCAATTATAGATATGGCAAAATCCAAAAATTATGTTACAAACATTATACCGCATTTTTTCCAAAGATACCTACCCTATTTAGTTAGCATAAAATTAATTGAAATACCAGTTTAGAGCCTAGACTGATTTTCCCGTAGAGAAAAACAGAGGCAGGTTTACAGACTAGTCATTTAAACGGTAACGAGGTATTGATAATCAAACGAACCAGTTTGAACCGATACCTGGATATAGTGTACACACTACACAGCCATTCGCATAGCTCTACACAATTCTCTTGGAGAATGGTAGCCGCCCTTCCATTTTTCTTCTGTACCTTCTCGTCCTCATCGTATCGCCCTTTGTTTCGAATTGAGCTTCGGATTTCGATTATCGCTTACCGGTTGGTAACGATCGACTAACTCAACGATCCCGCCTCCAAGGAAGACTGCTCCACCTCCTTCTTCCTTCGCGGTCGTCCTTGTCGTCCTTGCGACCCGGTTGCCAGCGGCGAGTAATCTTTTTGCATTTAAATTAATTTGCACCGATTAATTTTTAATTAAAGTCGAGGCGAGAAACCGAAGGCTTCGCCCTTTCAATTCCTGGTATTTCGGGCGTGAAACATTCCTTTTAGTGCCTTTAAGCCTACTATGTAATATTCTAAGTGTTGGCTTGATCGCTTTTTTTTTTTGTGAGCTTGTATTTTTAGGTGTGGGTTTGCACGATAGGCGATTCCCAGTCACGCAGGTTACATCCAAGTTTTATAATCCTTTTTCAATAAGGTGCAGTAATTGCAATTCGATTTTAATTTCGGCTTATGCTTAATTTATAAGTGCATTTTCAATTATAGAATAAATTGTATTCAAAGGGTAAATTAAATACTAATAAATAAAACAATAATATTCAACTTTCAGAGGACGTGACGCCTTCCCCATATTTTGAAGATAAGCGATTACTCTTTTAAAGGTTATGTCCCGGGACATTTAGACATAAGTAAAATGGCATTTACTATAATTTGTGTGAAAGAAAAGACCACAAAACTGTAAATAAAATAAACAGTATTGTGACGTGGCAATAGAGGTAAATCACTCGACTTTGATTGAACTGATTTCTAGGTTGATTCTGAATTGAGAGAACGGTTTCACGATTATTAGAATGTTCTTATAAAGACCATAAAAGTCGAAGACTACGGAAGCCGGTATCAGTAATTTTCCTCCCGTGGCGTGTTATTTATTTCTTTCCGTTCGGTCTCATCTCACTATAAGATGGAGGCGAAAGAGGGGAAAAGCTACAGCGGCACGAATCCACGCCTACCCATAACGATATTTTAATTAAACTGAGGCGCGGTTGAGCCGAGAGGAGAAATTCAATCTCGAGATAATAAATGATCGCGGCCCAACACCTTCCCTGACTGCTGACGAGCCGACACCACGCTTAAAGAGTTCACACCTTGCTGCATAGGTTATGATAGCAAGCACTGAATGCCGTGGACTAGAGGCGACCTATCCAATTATAACTCACGATGCCTTGTCTATTGGGAAAGTAAGATGTTACTTCTTCCTAACCGTTTAGTGTTAACCTCTCTTAAAGAGAGCATAACCAGAAATTTATGGAAAACATAACAGTTATACGTAAAGAGCATTAAATCACACTGACAAGAATTGCCATTTCCACAGTTTTCCTAGAAAAAAATCATTGTAATATCATAATCAAAATTATTATTGATAAAATTACTTATTCCACATGACTTCGATAAATCGACTGTAGAGTGCTCGATTGCTGACCAGTCTGACACCCTTAACATACCAATTAACCAGATTCCTTTGAGCTCGGATGAGAAAGTTCTTGCCAACCATTTATGAATGGATTTTCGTTTAGGATCAAGATACAGAATCAGGAAGCGGAAAATATATCCACTTTGATCAAATTCTTCCGTAAAACAACGAGGCACGCCCTTTTAGCAGCCAATAAACAGCCAGGGTGACGAGAAGACAAATGTTCTCAGAATGACTCGACAAAACTTATACTCTCTCTTTCTTTCTCCTGTATATGCTTTCCGTCGATTTAGTGGAACCTGTTTATTTTTATTAAACGCTCCATTAGTCCCAACAGCGTGACCATGTCACGATGGATCGCTTCACGTATCGCGGGTACGCCTCGTTGATGAGTCTATTATAAAATTAATAACTATAAATCTTTGCTGGACACGACGGTAGCACGTGGCTGGCCATCTTTCATGGTCCGGTTAATTATACGAGTGTGCAAATTGAGAACGACCAAAATAACGGTGGATCTCGTTAATTGTTCCTGCACTTTTTGCCTTTGTATCTTGTAACAATTAATGAATACAATCAAACAACCAACAATTCAATGAGAATTTTGCAGATTTTACAGAATAGCTGACTATAATAGTAGAAAAAGTAAAATTAAAAATGAAATAATTAGGCCTCTGCTCAGTCATAGTGTTGAAATAATAATATTGATCTGTCATAGAATGTGACACCTCCCTCCCATAGTTTGAAAGTGAGGATGAAATTAACATCATTTGACTAACTTGTGTCAAAAAACAAGCTTTTTTTGTAATATATATGCATAAACTATATAAATCGAATTATTTGTCATTTCTGAGCTCGAGTGCTAGATATACTTTCGTTCACTGGGATGTTTAATGATCTCGCGTGACGAATGAAGCGAAAACAAGATGGCAAATCCGTCAGTCTGAAAATTTGTCGAAGATACGGTAAAGAGAAATTCACCTACAGCTCCAGAAATTTGTAGAAACGCACGAAGTGCCGACAGACCGAGTCCGTAATTTACTTGTCAAGCAGCAAATGACGGCTTGCCAAAGAGATGATTTTTATTTCTACGATTCTTGAATTTTGAGATGGATGTTGGTAGTTAGAGCAGAGGATCGTTAAGACATGCAAAAGTGTGGACAAAAGTGCTTGAATACATCAAAAGTTCAGGTGGGACGGTTGTATGTTTTAGAGATGGTTTTTGCGTGGTGTTTAAATTTAGTGATCGGACAAGAAACCAAACATTTCCACATATTCAAGTGGATACCTAAAACAGACACTGACAAGATAATTTCAATTACAATTTAATTTACTTAATCAATTATTATTTACTCCACCAAATTTTAGAATTTTTATACATCCCAACTTGAAAAGAAATTAAGGAATTATATCTCAATAAACCGATTATATTCTCCACCTTTTTCTCTGGTTTTCAGGAAAAAGTCGAGATTGAAAGTCGATCAAAGCTATGGTGTCGTGATCTGGATGTGAAGGCGCGTTCGCGTTTGCAGAAGCTGCTCGCGTGCCTTGGAGGCATTAGTATAGGAACGCTCACGGCAGCCAGTTTGAATTTCGAACGTCGGGGGATAATTCCATCGACGGGGTGTTCTAATTGGCCTCTCATTACCGATGCTCGCTTGTTCGTACCGATACGACGGAGTCTCGGCGGGCCCGGTACCGAATAACCAGTGGCCCGCCGATTATTGCTAGTTATTATCTGCTGCGGGACCGTTCGATTTAATGGGCAATTGTTTCGAACGCCGCCGTTCCCGTTAATAGAAATTTATTGCTAACTGCAATATTCAACCTATGCATACCATCAAAATAATGTCCCCTACAATTTCATCCCTGAAATTTTCAAAGTCAACCTCTCTCCACATCAACGAAAATCATTTTTCCAAATTAAAAATGATAACGGCAAAATTCATGAACATGAGTCGTTACCAAAAAGTTAGGATAGAAAGTTTTTGCAATAAAAGATTAATTTAAAGTTTGAAGAAAACTCACCATATCACGGACTTCGAAATTGTCGGTAACCTGAAACATGAGAAAATATAACATAACATGAAAAGTTTGACAAAACTTTATAAACTTTAATTGTAAATCTTTTTCTAAAAGAATACTTCACAATTTTGAATATTATACCATAACTAAATTGAAATGTATAAACTCATTTCTCCCAAGTAAAAACATATGTCTGTAACTCAAACCTAATATTTTTTTTTCAATTATCTGCCACTGATCTATGATTAACATTCAATCCTCAACATCTCACTCTCCGCACGATTCAGGAGCTAATTTCACTGAAAATTTGTTGACTCACTAGTCTTCAAGTTCTAGATTTATACTTTCATTTTTTTAAGACTACTACTACCATTTTAACAATGTCCGATCTATGACAAGGTCTTCTTTCAAACTGGTTCGAGTTTTAAAAAATTTATGATAGGGTTACAGCAGAGTTATAGTATCACCCAGGAATTCCAGCACGCGAATTTCTGATGAAGAATTCAGGGGACGTAATACGTAAGCGGTCAGCTCATAAAGTTAATAACGTCCCAGATCCATTTTTTACCTACTCTCAGGTAATTGGCTGGCGTTCCCAGGAATATGATGCGGCTAATAGAAATAGGTAACAGGGTTCCTGTGCCTCGCGTGGGATAATTGGTTGAATTCTATTAGACTGGTCCTGGGGACGTCAGACCAGCTTGATTTAGTGTCGTGAGCAGTGGCAAATTTGTTAAAGTCGAAAGGAGGCGGGGGATGATGAGGCATAGAGGCCCCTTTGAATTCCCTCTCGGTCTAATTTTTTTTTCAGAATAAGAACCCATTATCTCCATAGGGAATCGATCAAGTAACACTTTTCGATCGACTGCCCCTCCCACCGTGAAACAGTGCTACTTTGGTTTATTAGTAGCTATCACCGTCTAAATTGAAAATTAAAATTTTTTCTTATACTGAATTTCGAAGCTTTTCCCAATATTGTTTAAGAAAGTAAAAAACTAGTTCAATTAACAGTTTCATTGAGATTAAAACTTACTTTCATCTCAACAATCTAATGATAATTATTAAGTGTTCTGAAGGCTTGTTAATAGAAATAAGTTTGATACGAAACGTGATTAATTCTATATATTCCCTTATTTTAATTAATATAGGCGATTATAATAAAATCTTACGAGGTTAGTGAATCTGAGATCAGTGTCTTAATTTGAAAACAAGCTAGCCTTGAAATTCAAAGATGTTCCCTAAGTGGTTTCGTGCATCTTTGAGGCGAGCACGTTTGACAGCTGGTGGATGATTTTATAATTGAAAAAAATCATAGCAGCAGAGGCTAGGGGCATCAATTTAGTCGATTGTCCTCTCTTAGTCTGGAAGTTATAGGGCCTGGTAGGTCGGTCTTCGTCCGGGAGAGAAAACCTACTATAGATTACCAGGCCTGTTATTACGACGAAGAGCGGAGGTTTTTTCGGGACTAAAAATTGGTTTTTAATGCTGGGTTCGTCGCTTTCTTCTGACCCGAGGGCCCCCCTGTCGGTAATAACTATATTATCGGAGACTACGACCACGCTTATGCTTATATAGAGATCCACCACTATAGTCTATAGTCTACAGTAATGCGATGGCATACAGTGAAGGGATCCTCTAGATCAGACCTATGCCCTTGGTTCAATCTTCCAAGGTTTTAGTAGAATTCTGCTCTCAACAAGCTACGATCAACTTTTCAAAAATTAAATATATCTTTAAAGGCCATTCGTCTGATTCAGTAATTTCTTCTTCACAAAACTGTATTAACAATTTATGAATAAATAA